>RJWM01012298.1:0-26345 GCA_004363535.1 Dasyprocta punctata | reverse complement strand
GAACTCACAAGGCTCCACCTACCTCAACCTCCCGAGTGCTGGGATTAAAGGCATGCGCCACCATGCCCGGCTTCCCACTGTTTCTGTAATCTCAATTTTTTCCATTTATTTATAAAACCAATGCACAATCATTGTACATATTTACAGAGTAAAGCATATTTCAATTCATGTATTCAATATGTGAAGTCAGGTTGTTTCCTTTCTGTTCAATATTCCAAACAGTCCCACTGTTGAGTAGAAGGGTGATGGAAGATTAAAACATTTGTTCATTCTGTGGCTCAAGGTACAAGCCAATTCGCTGGGTCTTATAATTTTCTCAAGTATTACCATTGTTACTTGACTCTGATTTGGATTGGCTAAATTGTGATTCATTCTTAGCTATAATTTAAATTTTTTACTTTGTCACACTAACTGAGGAGCTGGCTGACTTTTAGTTTCGTCTTGTTTAGTTTTTGGATCTTTTTCTTTTTCCTTTGATTTCATTTTCTAAGTTGCTTTTTGTTTTCTAACTATACAAAATTCTGAGAAGGTTGCTATGGATCAAAGTAATGTAGAAGAAGTACCTTGACAGAAGAAGAAAAATGATACAGATACAAAGTTATGCATCATCCTGACACTTTGGGTGCTGCAGAGAGGTAGAGTTAGAGGTCTAGATAGTAGCTTGTATTATGGTTTAAATCTGAAACGTTCCGCTAAAGTCTCACACTCATGGGGTGTGGTTTGAAGGGGTGGGTCATTGCTTAGAAGGGTGTATTTTCAACTCTGGATCCTCCTTTCTGTTTTGGCTTCCTGGCTGCCATGGGGTGAGCAGTTTTTCTTCCACCAGGCCCCTCTGCCATCCTGTTTCTGACCTGCAGCCGGCTGACCATGGACTGAAACCATGAGCACAGTAAACCTCTTGTCCTTTTTACCATTAATGTAGCAATGCAGGATTGAAAATTCTTGGCATTATGTAAGTCCCCTAGGGTCATGCCTTCGTAGGCCAAAAAGAACTAAAGAGTAAAAACTACTCTAGACCACCACTGAGTTTAAAAGTAGTCTCAAAAGGATCAAGATAATTGGCAAGGGAAAAAAAAAAAAGAAAAATTGGCAAGAAATTTAATTGTCTCACAAGATTAATACCATAAATGAAGCAAAAATTCCAAAACTTTATGTATATAGTATTTATAGTGTCTGGCACCCAATAAAAACTATAAGACATTTCCAAATACCCATATGATATGGCTTGTATCAAGATGTTCCCCCAAAGCCTCATGCAGTCATAGGTGGGGAGTTTCGAAGCTGGTTGGATTAGGATGTATGATTGTAGATTTAGGGTGTGATACTGGGATTAAGGGTGCAGATAATGGAAACCCCAGCCTGGGTATGGGTAGAACCAATTCATAGGTTTGTAGCCTGGATGGAATCTAAAGAGACAAAAAGAAAGCAGCCTCACTGCTGCTGCTCACTGCCTTCTGCTAGCCACGCCACGAACTAGTATTTCCTCTGTGATGTCCCTCTGCCTTGGAACCAGCCAACTGTGGACTGAAACCTCTACAAACTGTGGGCCTAAATAAACCCATTCTCCTTTAACTTGTGAGTGTTAGCTGTTTTGTCTCAGCAATGAAAAATGTAACTAAGACACATATTACCACAAACAATCTATATAGATTGCTATATTGAATCTATAGATTCAATGCAATTTGCATCAAAACACCTATGACATTCTTCACAGAACTAGAAAACAATATCCTACAACTAATACAGAAACGCAAAAGATGCAGAATAGCCAAAGCAATCATAAGCATAAAAAAGCAACTCTGGAAGCATTGTAACACATGAATTCAAATCATGCTACAGAACCATAGTAACAAAAACTTCATAGTACAGACACAGAAATAGACATGTAGACCTATGGATCAGAATGGAGGACACAGATGCAAACCCATGCAACTATAGCCATGTGATTTTGGAAACAGGAACCCAAAATATATGTTGGTGAAAAGACAATTTTTGTAACTAATGGTGCTGAGAAAACTGAATATCAACATGTAGAAGATCAAAACTAGATCCCTCTCACTGTGTTCAAAAATCGATTCAAAATGAATAAAAGACCTAAGCGTAAGACCTGAAACTGCTGAAAGAAAACATATGGGAAACACTTGAAGCCATAGGCACAGATAATGACTTCCTGATTAGGACTCGAATAGTACAGAAAATAATGGCAAGAATTAACAAATGAGATTACATCAATTTAAAAATTTCTGCACAGAAAAGGAAACCACTAACAGTGAAGAGACAGCTTATTGAATAGGACATCTTTATCAACTACTTTTCTGACAGAGGGTTAATGTCAAGAGTATACAAAGAACCCAAAACATTTAAGCCTAATCAATAAATAGGTAAATAATTTTAATAGACACCTCTGAAATGAAATGCTAATACTAATACATATATGAAAGAATTTTCAACATCTTTAGCATTTAGGGGAATGCAAATCAAAACTACATTGAGCCAGGGATTTAGCTCAGTGGCATAAGTGCTTGCCTGGCAGGCATGAGGTTGTGAGTTCGATCCCTGGTACCAAAAACTATATTGAGATTCTGTGTCACCTCAGTCATCTCAGAATACTATTATCAAAAAAATGAAACACAATAAATGCAAGCAAGTATGTGGGGAAAATAGAACTCTTCTAACTGCTGATGGGAATGTAAATTTTACAGTCACTATCATACAGTAAATCAGTATGAAGTTTCCTCAGAAAACTTAAAAAAGGATTTACCATTTGATTCAGCTATGCTAGCCTTTGGTGCATAGCCAAAGGAACTAAAGTCAGCATACTCTAGGGATATCTATGTTTATTGTGGTACAATTCACAGTAGCCGTTCTAGCTGCCCATCAACAGAAGAATGGATAAAGAAAATGTGGTGTATATGTACACTGGAGTATTATTGAGCTGCAAAGAAGAATGAAATTCTGTCATTTCTATCTAAGAAAATGGGTACATCTGGTGAAACAAGCCAGACTCAGAAAGACAAATATTACATGTTCTCCTAAAGTTGTAGAATATAAAAAAGACAAGAAAGTAAAAGGGAGACCATTATTAGACAAGAGGAAGGGACTAAGAGGAAGGGGAAGGAGTCCAGGTGTGGGTAAAGGGGAAGGTTGGGTACCCCCCCAATAGACTTACACATTGAACACACCCCCAGAAGGGGAATGGTAAGGGTGAAGTTGCTGAATATTATGTGCCTATGCAGACCTACCAAACTGAAACCCATTCATTAAAAAATTAAAAATTATAAGGCATGTAAATAAGCAGGAAAATGCCAAGAAGAAAGTAAGTAGAAGCTGATTTGAACTAAAGTACAATAAAACAACTTACACATTTGTTGAGTTATTTAGAGGAAAATATGAGAAGAATGTGATGAGAAATAGGTATTAGCAGCAAGGGGGCTTCTCGGGCTGAAAAATGCTTCATCTGAATGAACATGTACTCAGTAAAGTCACCTACCTGCTGGTTGATGACAGCTAAGACAAGAACAAGGGCTTAGAAGACACTGACAGGAACCCCCCAGGTCAAGGCACTGAAAAAAGTTGTAATTACCACAAAAAGAGCAGATCATTAGCAGCCTGGAAATATTCAAGTGATGTAACATATGTGTAATTGGATTTCCTGGAAACGGAATGGGAAAGAAGCCAGAAAATGTATTTGAAGAAATAATAGCTTAGTTTTTTTCCAAACAAGGTAAGAACTGATTCCTAAATCAAGAAAGTCAGTAAATTCCAATCAGGACAACTAAAAGGAAAACCACTACATTGTTCAGGACCAGTGACAAAGTGAAGCTCTTAAAAGGAACCAGAGAAAAAAGAAATGTTAAACAAAATAAGAGTGCCTCCTGATTTCATGTCAGAAATAATAGAAGCCAAAACAGAAGGCAATGGAATGCAAATTTTAAAATGTTTAAAGGAAGTTTAAAAAAAGAAGTTCATTTAGGATTTTATGGAAAGCAAAAGTACCCTTTTAAAATGATTATAAATGAACACTTTTTGGACATACAAAAGCGTGGTGAATTTGTTTACAGCAGATCTGGGTTGCCAAAAATAAAAAAAAAATTAAAAAATGAATTCTAGAGGAGGTATGCCCAAGCCTGTGAAAGCCTGTATTACTGGACAGCTAGCAGCTGGTAATGCAAACCTACCCGCGAGAGTGTACAATTTTAACTTTATTATGTGACATTTTTTCTCCAGTACTAGAGATTGAACTCAGGGCTTTCACACTGAGAAAAATCCCCAGCCCTATTTTACTTATTTATTTTTTGAGACCAGGTCTTGTTAAGTGACTGGGCTTAAACTTGCCATCTTCCTGCCTTGGCTTCCTGGTGTACTGGGATTAAAGGCATGGATTACCAGGCCCCTCTTTATTATGTGGTTTTCAGCGATATTTTTCACTACTCAATTGCCTGATGCTTTAAGCCTGTACTGTGTGGGTGACAATGGAAGGCTGTCTAGGGGAGGGCACAGTGCACACGTCATACACAGCAAGTTGAGTAGTAACCCATGATACCAGAGCATACCCAATGTTATGTGTGCCTGTGAAACTTGACAGGGAAAATGCAGGAATTATCTGTTGTAACCTACTGAAATGTTTGGGCCTGTAAAGATAGGTGTTTATTGTTATTAATCAGACATGTAAAGTTTCTTATTAAATTACTAAATGGGCTTGTGCGAGTTCCTAAAATATTTTAGTAAGTTAAAACAATCTTTAGCACTTGTAGTATGACACATACAAAAATGGTTTTTGCTTATGATAGTCTTATTATATATACAACATACATAGTATTGAAAAGTAAATGGTTGCTTATTTATTAATTTTTGCAATGTATCAAGTTGCAGTCACACATTCAACTCAGACAAAAATTTGGTCATGTTCTCTACTAAATGTTTATAAGACTTATCTTCCCAGAAAAAAATACCCCTTGCTTTGCAGTCATATCCCATTCATTTCAGTACTTTTTGGCAGTACATATATTTGGGAGCAGCTGTTTTCAAGGTTGAGGAACAAATAAATACATAAAATTAGATCAAAATTTCTGATGAGCACTTCGAGATCTCAGTAAAAATTTTGAACCTGGGTGCAGTGATGCATCCCAGTAATCCCAACTACTTGGGAGGCTGAGGAAGTGTTATGGTTTGTGTCTAGGTGGCTCCCCAAGCCTCATGCAGTCATGGAGGCAGCTGAATCTAGCATTTGTGATTGGTTCATTGACTAGTGCTGAGATTGGCAGTGTGAGTGCTGCACCCACATCACAGGGGAGGAGCCAGCATACTGTATAAGGGTGGGAAGAAGGTGTGTTTTCCCTCTCTCTTTTGCCCTTTCGCTTTTTCCTTTTGCAGCTGCCATGAATGGCTGCCTCTCAGCCATGCCACCCTGCCTTGGAGCCAGCTAAGTATGGACTGAAACCTCCAAAAACTGTAAGAAATAAGCCTTTCTTTCCTTCATTTTAGGCATCATCATTTTTTTCAACAATGAGAGAAAAGTAACCAAGACAGGCAGGAAACTGGTAATTTTGAGCTTGGCCTGTGCAACTTAGTGAGACTATCTCAAAATAAAGAGGGCCATGATGTAGTTCAGTGGTAGATCACTTGCCTAGCCACTAGATTTAATCCCTGATATACCACACCACATCTCACACACACACACACACACTACAGAGAACCAGAGAGTTTGAAGTAAAATGTGTGACAACAGCACAAGGAATAGTAAGGTATATATTATGCAAAACTCAGTGCACCCAGATGTAGTTTTCTGTATTTATTTAGTGTTTTTCGTGGAAAAAAATGACACAGAAGAAAAATCAAAATTTAAATTACATGAAAAATTTTAGCTACTGCCTGGTTTAGAATTTCATATAAATAGATCATACAGCAAGATGCATGTTTCTCACATCTAGCTTCTTGTGTTTAGAGTACTGTTCTTGAAATTCACCTGTGTTAAGACAGGTGTGGTGGCACACGCCTTTAATCCCAGGACTCGGGAGGTTGAGGTAGGAGGAGCATTGTGAGTTCCAGGCCAGCTTAGGCTACAACATGAGCACAAGGCCGGGCTGAGCTACATAATGCAACCCTGCCTCAAAAAACCAGAGCCAGGAGTTTGGCTCAGTGGCTTAAGCACCTGCCTGGCAGGTGCGTGGTTGTGAGTTTGATCCCCAATACCACAAAAATAAAAAAAAGAAATTCACCTGTGTTTCCATGTGTCTCAGTGGACTACTTGTTCTTAGTTGGGAGAAATATCCATTGTGTAGACTACTGAATGCATTTATCTACTTATAGATAAGTGTTTGCATTCTTTGCAAATTTGGGCTATTATAAATAAAACTTCTGTGAACATTCAGGTAGAAGCCTTTTTAGTGGGCACTTGTTTTCATTTCCCTTAGATAAATATTTATTGATGGAGGTACTGGTCATGTGATATGTATATGCTTAGTGTCACAAGGAGATAACCAAATAGGTCTACAAAATGATTGTACCACTTTACACTCCACTATTGCTTCACATCCTCAGGAACACTTAGACTTTTCCTCCGTTTAATGTTAGCTCTTTCAATGAATGTACAGTGGTATTTCACTGTGATTTTAATTTGTATTTTTCTGGTGACTAATGATACATGACTTCTTTTTGGGTGTCTCTTATTCATTCTTTAATTTCCTTTGATAAAATGTCTATTCAAATGTTTTGTCCTTATTAAAAAATTAGATCATCTTTAAAATTGTATGAGTGCTTTAAACATTATTTGGTTTCAAATCATTTCTCAAATATGTGTCTTACAAATATTTTCTTCAATTGTCACTTACTCTTCATTTTCAAGCCATATCTTTCAATTAGCAAAATTTTGTAATTCTCTGAAGCCTATGTTAATATTTCTTACATAGTTAGTGTTTTCTGTGTAATCTAAAATATCTTTTCCTAAAATTAGTGAAAATTTTGTTTTGTTTTCCTTTATTATATGTTTATAAGGTTGATTAACTTTTACCTTTTAGGTTATAATGAATGTCAAATATATTTTTTGCCTGGTGGAATTACCTATTCCATATAGCTAACTAGTGGTCCCAGCTCCATTTGTTGAAGAGGCCATCTAGTCCTCCATTTTTGTCACATTGGCTAAAAAAAGTAATTAAGCATAAATGTGTGGGTCAATTTCTGAACTCTCTAATTCTAAATATACTTTAGAATAGATTTCTGCATAAAGGATTCTGGGATTTTGATTGCAATTTCCTTGAGCCTATGTTTTATACTAGAGGGAACTGATACTTCAGCAATACTGACTTTTCTAATCCATGAAAAGGTATATCTCTCAATTTATTTGAGTCTTCTTTAATAGTTGTGAGACAGACAAATGTTGAAGAAATTCCTTGATATCCTAATTTGCTGAGAGCTTTTTTAGGTGCTACCTTTTAACAAGTCTTTTATTCTAAAGAGTAATAGATTTTTAGTTTGTTTTGTTTATTTGTAGCCTTGCTCTTTTAACATGATGAATTACTTTGATTGCTTTTAAAAAGTTTAGGTCAACTTTTTTTGGAGGTAAATTCTGTTGGGTCATGTTGCATTTTGTTTTTGATACGTTGTTAATTCTTAATTCAAAATATTTTATTGAGAACTTTTAAAACTAGGTTCAGAAGAGATATTGATCTTTAATTTTCTTTTCTTGTACTAGCTTTACTCTTTCTTGGTATAAGTTTAACACTAAACTCATAACATGAATTGGGAAGTTCTACTTCTATTTTCTCAAACTTTCTGTAAGATAACTTTTATAACTTCCTCAAATCCCTATAGTGTTCACCAGTCAATCCACGGTGTTTTTTATGGGTATATTCTAAGTTACTGATTCAATTTATTTAATCAATATAATTATCCAGATTTTAAAATATTTATTTTACCAGTTTAGGTTTTATAATTGTTGCTGTCAAGGAATTGATCTATTTCATCTAAGTTGCCAAATTTATTGGACTACATATATCTAAAATATTCCTTTCTCATCCTTTTGATTCTCATGATGATGTTTCTCTTTAATTTCTATATTGATAATTTATGTCTTTCCTCTATTTTCTTGATCGGTCAGACTAGAAGTTTGATTAAAAAGCAGATTTGATTTATTGACTTTTTTATTGTTTGGATCTTTTGTTTGAAAACTTCACAGTAGTTTAAGATATAGTTCACATACCATACAATTTGTTCACTGAAAGTGTACACTAAAAGTTTTTGGTATATTCAGAATTGCATGACTGTTTCCATAATAATTTCATAACTCTCAAAGGAGAAACATACTACATTTTCTTTATCCATTCATTTGTTGAACTCCTAGGCTGATTCCATATTTTGCTGTAATAAACATGGGTATACAAGTATCCTGGTAGTATGCTGACTTTAATTTCTTTAGGTATGTACTAACAAATGATATAATTGGATCAAATGGTAGCTCTATTTTTAATTTTTTGAGGAACTTCCATGTTAATTTTCTTAGTGACTATACTAATTTACATTCCTACTACAGTCTAGAAGACTCCCACCACCCTACCCCAACTTGTCCCTCAGTCTTAACAGGATGTTTTTTGTGTGTGCGTTTTTAATGATAGCCATTCTGACTAGGGTGAGATGAAATCTCAATGTGTTTTTTGATTTGTAGTCCCTAATGACTAAAGATGTAGAACATTTTTCATGTACTTATTGGACATTTACGCTTCTTCTTTTGAGAAGTGTTTGTTTAATTCATTTATCCATTTAGTGATACACGTTAAGTTTTTTGAGTTCTTTATATATTCTTGACAAGTGACTGTCTCTTCACCCTGTTAGTTGTTTTCCTTCCCGCGCAGAAATTTTTTAAGTTGGTGTAATCCCCTTTGTTGATTTTGAATGCGGTTATTCCCTGTGTTGTTAGAGTTCTGTTCAGGAAGTCATTGTCTGTGCCTAGGCTTCAAGTGTTTCCTTGGAGTTTTCTTTTAGCAGTTTCAAAGTTTCAGGTATTTGATCCATTTTGAATTGATTTTGGTACAGAATGAGAGGTAAGGATTTAGGCTCAAACTTCTGCAACTGGCTACTCAGTTTTTCCAGGACCATTTGATAAAGAGCCTGTCTCTTCTCCAGTGTATTATGTTTTTGCCTCCATTGTCTAGAATCAGATAGCTATGGTGCCTTGGGTTTGCTTCTGCATCTTTTATTGGATTACACAAGTCTACCTGTTTAGTTTTGCACCAGTACCATGCCATCTGTGTTACCATGGCTTCCAAGAAGCACAGAGAGAAGGGAGGAACCAGGGAAGGAGATATATACTCTTTCAGGTCTTGCCCCCAGGCTGCCTCTAACCAGGCCCCATCTCCTAAGCACAAGTCGGCATGACAGAGAACACCCCTCAGACTCTTTTATATAGATGGCTTCAGTTTGCTACTATTTCTTGTGGAGTCTTTGTCATTTTGGTTTGAGAATTTGAGTAACACTGGTCTCGTGGGCTAAATTGGGAGGCACATACTCCCTTTCAGCTGCGGGGATTTGTATTGAGACTGCAATTTTTAGAAATCTTTGGGAACACGTTTGTGATTTATGAAAAAAATGGTTGTATGCTTAAAGCGAATGCACTTTATTGTAGATAAACTGTGTTTATCTGTGTTGCATGGCTGTTGCTCCAGTCCTGTAAAATTGAATTAGAAAAAAATTAAGAATTCTGGAGACAGTAAATTATCCCTTTTTAGAATAACAAATGTTCCAGTTAATTTTGATTGTGAACTTGATAGTATTAAGAGACAGTATTAAGTGATTGGGTTGTGAGGACACTGAACTCCAGTGGGTTAACCTCTCCATGAGTTCAGAGCTGAGTGGGCTTTTGGGATGTGGGGCACTGTTGGAGAAGTGGGTTGTGGGAGTATGATCTTGGGGACACTGTGTGGATCTTGGTCCCTCACTCTCAGACTCTTCTTTGCTCTCTGCAGCCAGGATGCCATGAGTTGAACAGCTTTCATTTACTCTGCCCTTCTGCTGTGATGTTTCTGCTTTAAGTGAGCTGATCATAAACTGAAATATCTGAAACCATGAGCTGAAGTAAATCTCTCCTTTTTTAAGTTGTGGATGTCAAACATTTTATCCGAGCAACAGGAAACTTGAAAGTTTTTGAAGACTTACACCTTTACGAGTTTTCTTTTTTAAACTTACCACTGCCAGGCATGGTGGTGCAAGCCTATAATCCCAGCATTTGGGAGGCTGAGGCAGGAAGATCGCTGTGAATTTGAGGCCAGCCTGGGGTGCATAGCAAGTTCAAGCCCATACCCTGAATTGCATAATGAGACCCTGTCTCAGAAAACAAAACAAACAAAACCAAAACCAAAACCAAACAAACAAAAGACAATAAAACACCCCCACCAAACATTTTTCCTTTCTTTTCTTTTTAATTTTTTAATTTTAAAAAGCAAAACATAAAAAAGGGTAGAAATAATACAGAATTTTAAAAAAACAGTAAGACATCAACACTAGTTAACATATTGCCTATTGTTATCTTAGAAGTAGTTGTTCAAGTTACAAGATCTAGGCATAAAAAATGATCAATCAAATAATGACAGCACAAACTATTCTTTCTGATGAACTAACAGAATTAGTAGTATAGTTATCTATCTTGCACACGTAAACATACATACAGTTATATGTATATACCTATATACGTATGATCTTTTCCTTTCTTCCATTTCTCCTTTCCCCTATCCCAGTTGTTCTTTAATTTTGAGCACTTTCTTCTCTTTCATTATTACCATATCTATTGTACATTTTGGATCTTATTACTCTTTCAGCTTTTTTATTATTTATTTTTTACATTAGGGAGTCAATATGATATTTACAAATGTAAGTCTGATTTATTCACTTATGAATATAGTCTCAAGTTGCCTCCATTTACCTATAAAAGCCTCCAGATCAGCCTTTTTTATAGGCGAGTAATATTCAATTGTATAAAAATACCACCACTTTTTCATCCATTCTGCAGTTGATGGGCATTTTGGTTGTTTCCAAGATTTAGCTATTATGAATTGTGCTGCTATAAACATGGGAGCACATATATCGCTGTGACATGACATTTTCAATTTTTCTGGGAAAATACCCAGAAGGGAAATAGCTGAATTGAATGGGACTTTCAATGCTAGTTTTTTGAGGAATCTCCACACTAATTTCCACAGTGGTCACACGAGTCTACACTCCACCAACAGTGGAGAAATATTCCTTTTTCCCCACAGCCCCGCCAATATTTGTTATCAGTTGATTTCTTGATGGCAACCATTCTTTTTGAAGTGAGATGGAATCTCAATGTTGTTTTAATTTGCATTTCTCGAATGACCAGTGATGGTGAGCATTTCTTCATGTATTTATTTGCCATTTGTATTTTTTTCATCTCAGAAGTGCATGTTCATTTCAGATGCCCATTTTTTGGATTGGATCTTTGAATTTGGGGGGCCTGATGTTTTTCAATTCTTAATATGTTCTGGATATAAGTCCTTTGTCTGAGGGACAGTTGGCTAAAATTCTTTCCATTCTGTGGGTTTTCTTTTCACTTTATTTGTAATTTGTTTTGAAGTGCAAAAACCTTTTAATAAGATGAGATTCCAGTTGTTGATTCTTTGAAGTATTTCCTGTGCAGTTTGGGTTTTGTTCATGAACTCTTTGCCTACCCCTATGTCTTCAAGACTTCTACCTACCTTGTCTTCCAGTAGATTTAGTGTTTCTATTTTAATATTTAGATCTTTGATCCATTTTGACTTTAGTTTAGAGCGTGGTGATAGACATGAGTCTAGTCTCAGTCTTTGTATGTGGAAAGCCAATTTTTCCAGCACCATTTATTAAAGAGGCTATCTTTCTTCCAGTGAACGTGTTTAGCCCCTTTGTCAAATATAAGGTGGCTGAGTGTTTTTGTAGTTGTATTTGCATCTTCTAATCTGTTCCACTGATCCTCAGGTCTATTCTTTGTTTTTTGTTTTTTTGTTTTGTTTTTTGTTTTTTGTTTTTTTGCCAGTACCATGCTGATTTTATCACTGTAGCTTTGTAGTACAATTTCAAGTCAGGGATTGAGATGCCTCCTGCCTTGCTTTTGTTGCCCAGAGTTGCCTTTGCTATTCTAGGTCTCTTCTGTTTCCAAATGAATTTTAGGATTGTTTTCTCTAGATCTGAGGTATGTTAAAGGTATTTTGATTGGGATTGCATTAAATCCGTATAACATTTTTGGGAGTATGGCCATTTCCACATTATTGGTTCTTCCTCACCAAGAGCAAGGGATATCTTTCCATTTTCAACTATCTTGTTTAATCTCCTTTTTTAGAGTACTATAGTTTTTAGCATATAGGTCTTTTACATTCTTTGTTAGGTTGATTCCTAAGTATTTCATTTTTTTGGATGCTATTGTGAAAGATGTTATTTCCATAATTTCTCTCTCAGTGAGTTTATTGTTTGTGTACAAGAACGCTATTGATTTTTGAGGGTTGACTTTGTATCTAGATACCTTACTGAATTTGTTTATTAACTCTAGTAGCCTTTTGATGGAGTTTTTAGGGTCTTTTATGTTGAGTATCATGTCATCTTCAAATAATGATAATTTGACTTCTTCCTTTCCTATCCTTATTCCTTTTATTTCTCTGTCTTGTCTGGTTGCTCTGGCTAATGTTTCCAGAACTATATGAATGGGAGTGGTGATAGTGGACATCCTTGTCTTGTTCCTGATTTTAGAATGAAAACTTTCAGTTTTTGTCCATTTAGTATAATGTTGGTTTTTGGTTTGTCATAGATGACTTTTATCAGATTGAGGTAGATACTATCTATTCCAAGTTTCTGTAAGGTTTTTTATCATGAACAAGTGTTGGACTTTATCAAAGGCTTTTTCTCCGTCTATTGAGATGATTATGTGATTTTTGTCTTTGGCTCTGTTCATGTGGTGTATTACATTTATTGATTTGCATATGTTAAACTCAGGTTTTAAAGATTACGGCATATCAAGTTATCTTAAATCCAACAAAAAATTTAAATTTCAGTCTGAACTTGTTTGTTTAGAGACAAACATTTATATTTATGTAAACACCTGCTTCTTATACTTAGACCCCTGACTGTAGGAGTTAGGGCTTCATATTGTTAAATGTTCTAATATTATACACTAGATTAGAAATCTAGACAGTGCCTAAAGTGGATAATTTATTAGTTGCTAAGTAAGGGAAATTATTACACCATCTGCTGCCTCTTATAAATTGTGTTATTACCCAACTCATTTTCTGAATCAACACACCAAAGAAACTATAAGTAAAGCAAATTATAGTAGCTTGCACATTTTTCAATTGAATAAGCAATTCATAAGACAAAACACCTACTTTTGTGTTCCTTCTCAATTTTAGTGGATTCCTTGGAAAATTGTGTTTGTCCTTTAAATTTTTTTCTATAAGATAATCTTTTTTACTAGGCTATCAAATACCTTGTATTCAAACTTAAAACAAAATTGTTATTTGTTTTGAACTTGCAGCAGTTCTTTATCACTGATAAGTTACATGTAGAAAACCAGGTATTTATTTTAATCTAAAAGCTTTAAATTCTAGGAAGAATTGAAATGACCAAAAGTATGCTTAGGCTTACACAGAGTAAGCTAGCTGTGTAAAATGTATCTATTTAACAGAAATAACAAAATAATTTCTGGGCTGGGCATGGTGGTGCATATTTGTAATCCTAGCACTCAGAAAGGCTGAGGCAGGAGGATCACTGTGAGTTCAAGGCCAGCCTAGGCTATAGTGAGTTCAACGACAGTCAGAATTATATTGCTAGATTCTGTCTCAAAAATGAGCAGACAAAAAGAGCAAAGTAATTTTTCTATAAATATGCCCTGATAGCCATACATCTGATGCACTTCTAGTTGACCTTTTGTCCTACTAAAAGGATTACCATAGAAAAATGCTTCTTACAGTTTGTCTGCTCAAGACTTTAATTCTTGGGAGACAAAAACTGGACCACAAAGGGAAAAAAGAAGGAAAAGAAAAGAAAAGAAACAAAACAAAGCTAAAAGACCCAGAATCACATATATGCCTCTCTGGTAAAGGAATAATTATGGAAAAAGGTGGATTAATGGCAAAGCATTGAAGAAAGACTAAACCAATGCCAGTTACAGTTATGAAAGTTCTCTTAGACACTAAGGTTCATTGAGAAGGCACTATAAGAGCTTGAGCACACTTCTTAATGATTATTATTTTACTTACCATTTATTATGTACAAGACAAAAATGATCCAAATAAAATTTTAGTTTTTGCATCTCATTCAGCAAACATCAGGAATCTTTCGAGCCAGAAATAGCTAAGCAACAGATTTTAAAGACAAATTTAACTCTGTTTTTGACTTCAAAGTACTTAGGCTTGTGTGGAAATGATCTTGGATGGGTTATATGGAGAAAGTAGAGAAAGCTTCATAGAAGAAAATTGAGCTGGGATAAATATTATTTTACCTACTTAGAAAGAGCTCTTGATTCCAGGGAATAGCACATGAGTAGTCACCAAAACACAAGAGAGCTAGATGTGTTTAAGAACTACATGTAATGCAAAATTTCAAGGATGTAATGTACCCCTGTGTATATGTATTGGGTGACATAGGACAGACAGAATGGCTGGACAGGCAAGCAGGAACCAGGTTGTGATTGTGAATCAGTGATGTAAATTGTATCTTATGTGCAGCAGGAATGCATGAAGGGTCCTGAGCAAGCAACTAAGGTGATCAGAATTCAATAGTATAACAAGCATTCCTTTCCTCTCTTCTCTCCTCTCATCCCTTCCCATCCTCTCTTCTCCCCTCCTTCCCTTTCTTTTTCTTTCTTTCACGGTAGTGCTAGGGATTGAAATGATGACCTTGCATATGCTAGTTAAGGGCTCTATCACTAAGCTACACCCTCAGTCCATCACAAGCATTTTAATGGTTGCATAACCTATGGATGCAATGGAAAAATAAGGAACATTTCTAGCTATGTATGATGCGTGGTAAAACTAAGGAGAGAAGTGATAAGCTTGATATAGGCAATGGCAAGGAGGGTGAGAAGAAAGCAGATAAAGAACATATTTAGGGTACGACAGGCAAGGTCTTATAATGTGAGGTTTGTGTTTGTTAGTATATTTCTTTGTGTGGTATCCAATAAAGTGAACTGAAATGATGCAGTTCATTGGCTCATGTAACTACAAGATTCAGTGCACAAGTATGTACTCAACAGTGTTGCTTAGGAGGCAGTTCTATTGTCCAGTGTAGGTTTACTGGTTTCCTTCTTGGTAACAATGTGACTGGGGCAGTTTCAAGCCTTACCGTGGAATACTGCGGCATCTAGAGAGGGACGGTGGGTAGGTGTGGCCTCTTGGAGACTTTCTTAATAGAGAAAAGAATCACAAGTTATCTTGATCCATTCCTGGCCTAATCCCTATGGCCAGGGAAATTTCAAATGTTTCTAAATTGGGTTATCTGAACCATTTTAGCCAGGAGAATGAGTCCACATTTGGAACTAAACATGGCCGACTTCCCCCTAGTGTGAGGGAGTGGTGGATCCCAAACTGAAAGCTTAGGCAGGAGCTGGAAACGCAAGGAAAGTCTACGTAGGGGGAGTGGGGGAAATGGGTGGGGAGAGCAAGAAGATGTATGTGGGAATATACAGAGTGATGCTGGCTGGCTTTCCTTTCTCTCTCTTTCTTTCCTTTTCTTTCTTTCTTTCTTTCTTTTCTTTCTTTCTTTCGTTCTTTCATTCTCTCATCTTTCTTCTATTAAACATAATTAAGCAGACTTACAGGCTACAGAAAAGTGTCAAAGAAGATGAGAGATAAAGAGCAGCTGTGCCAAAACAGGGCTGGGGGCCAGGGGACCGGAGTTTATGCCAGCTCTGTCTAGCAGTGTCTCTGATGAGGAGTTGGACAAGGTGAGGTCTTTCGCTTGGGGACCTTTGTAGAGACCTCATTTCTGTAAAGAGGGAAGAGAAGATGTCGAGGACAACTGCCAAGATGTGACAGAGTTAAAGTGGGAAAAGGGCAGATACCACAAATGTTGAGAACTATTGAGCAGTGTTGTGGCACAGCAAGTCCAGCACACTGGAAATGCAGTGGCTCCACTCTTCACATGGGGCGTTTTCCCTGCATTGCTCTGCAGCCCAGGAGAAGCAGGACTGGAGCTGGGGAAAACTTGTTTCATGGTAGGAGCAGTGAACAGTGGGCGTGACAAGGAGCTGAGTGTGCACCAGTGTCACTGGCATGCATGGAGTTAGAGTGGGTGTCGTAACGTAGTGCAGGTGAAAAGTTATCAAACTGGAATACTGGAATGTTCACCTGCATGAAGACTAACGCTAGGAACTAACCCTACTAAAATTGTTTTTTATTATTTTACAGTGCTAAGGCTTGAACCCAGGACCCTGCCCGTGCTAAGTAAGTACTCTACCACTGAGCTGTATCTCCAGTCTTCTACTAGGAATTGTTACCATTTATTAGGATTAGTTATAAAAATTTAATATGGACTACTTGTCTGTCTGATTCAATGCTAAGCCATAAAATTGAGCACTGTAGAAGTTACAACTACTTTTACATACAAATAACAGAAATTTCACAGTGGGGTAAGCAAATTGTGTTTTTTTTGTTTGTTTGTTTGTTTGGTTTTTTTTTTCCTCATAGACCAAAACTAGAATGTGGCTGATGCAGGGACTCAAAGATGTCACTAAGGGATACAGGCCTGTTGCACTCACTCACCCTTAAGAGTCTGTCAGCATCCACAAGAGTGCTAGGGTCACTGCAAGCGTTGCACTCAGGGCAAGGTAGGAAGGAGAGGAAAGAGAACTATGGCAGCTGTGTCTTTTCCTCTTCTGAGGAAATCAAAAGCCTTCCCAGATCCCCCTGGATGCTTCCCTATAGATCTCATTGGCCAGCACTGTGGCCCACAGGCTCCAAGGGAGGCTGAAAAGAGTGGGCGCTGCCCTCAGAGAAAGCAGCGGAGAGAAGGGAAACTGGGATGGCTGGTCAGTCAGGTAAGCAAAAAGCTTTGCACTGAGTACTTCTTTTTGAAGTCTCCCTGACTGCCAAGATTTTGGGAGTGTTTTTTCTTTGTGTGCTTGAGACATTTGAAATTACATGACATTGTTGTAGGTTTTTAAATAAAGTCAGGGTTCAACTAGGTAGAGGAAAGGGAAATTTACTTCCTTTTGACTAAGATTGTAAAGTGAACTAAGGGGTAACTGGAGGCTCACACTCTAGATTGTCATTTACAAGATATTGCTGAGGCAAGACTTGGATTTTCTTGGTTAGACCTCCAACCAGCACGAACTGAATGGCTCCATGGAATAAAAATGGACACGAGTCACGGTGCATTAAGTCTTGGCAATCAGTGTGTAGACACAGTGATTTGCTCTGTGATCAAGCACAATGAGAAGCATTCTCTTGAAGGAGTGAGCTGTCCACTTATGTATGATATCAGCACAGTAACAGCTGATTCAGATGGGTGGGTGACCCCAAATTGCTAAACCTGTTTCTTCAACCTGAGACAGCATCCAAAATGAAGATGAATAAAAATTGATCCGTGATGTAAGATAGATGATCCAGCCAGGGCAGGCTGCTGCTCAATGGTAGGAGCTCTGCTTTGGCTGAGGCGCTGCTTTAGAAGCTGCCCTGTCTGAGAGGAAGCATCGAGCAAGAGTATGACGCAAGAGCATCTCTCAATTCTGCCAGCATCTGTTGAGCTAACATGATTCATTCTTCAGCACTCACTGCTTGATAAATAGAAACAAAGTCAAGAATGATTGAACGCCTTAAAAGGGTCAGTGTTTCCAGCTCTGGAAATACGTGCTGCTTTGCTGCCCCATTTATTTCTCATCAGTGAATTTGCTTCTGCTGTTACCCAGCAGCAGGGAACATTTATTGCATGAAAATGTTCTATTACAGTGACATTTATGCAATTTTCTAAAGCTAAGCATGGGCCCTGGACTGTCTAGAACCCTCTAAACATCAAGACAAGCAGCTTACATTTAAATAGCAATTAAACTCTTTAAAAATTTGGAAAACTCAAGCTTATGCATATTTATTGAGAGTACTCACTAATTTCTTAGTTTTCCATTCTTTTACCAAAAGATCATTAAAATTCCCTAGCATTATACCATTATATGTGTGTCAATATTGTCTCCTAAAAAACCCTTTCATCAGAACTATTATGGAGCTGCAAACTGATGTTGGATGTCTGTCTTTTTGGCTTTTCTGCCTTTTTTCAGGCCCAGATGAAAGTAGGAAATAGCAAGTGTGGAAGCCCCAAGCAGTATAAGAAAGAAAAAAGAAAAAGAAAGTTGTCTAAATGATTCACAGACTCTTTAGTCTATCACTGAATTACCTAGAGTTGATTATTTCCCAAAGGCATTTACAATTGTAAACAGATCTGCTCATTTGAGTCTGTCTGTCTTAGACAAGTATCCTGTGTGATGTGGCATTCTCCTATTATGCAAACAAAGGCACTGATTTTAATTACGTAGAAATTGATGTTTACTGTGAGCTTTTATGAAGAGTAATTGTTGCATTGGAAAAGGATCAAAGAGTAGTTACTCATCTTTACAAGCTTTGATTTGGGTGTAAATGCATCTGATCTCTGGAGTTCAACAGCAAATAAAATAATGCAGTGTATCCACATTCATATCATTTTTGTCAGATATCAGACTCCTGGTCCATTTGTATTTTTTTGCCTGTACATACGTTAACTTAAAGACTTTGTTTAGCTACGCCATTCTCAGGTATTGCTGTTTTTATTACTCTCTAAACACCCTTGGACTCATTAGCAGAATTTTTACTTCCATGAATAGGCTGCTTTCCTCCAGGTCAGAAATCTTGTCTTTATCACCTCTGTACGTCAGCTAAACACAATGTCTACCTTCTAGGAGGCATTCAAACAAGAGTTGGACAAAATGAGTGCAGCCAAAATGGATAATTTGGAATAAATGAAACAATCTGTTTGTGTGCCCTGCCTTATCTGAAAAAGAGCAACTGTTTTGGTTTACATTACAGGTATATTTTGATGATTGATACACAGTGGGAGGGGAGTAATCACTCACAAGGTGATTGTCATACAAAATTCAAGAAAAATCATCACCCTCTGGTTCTCTGCCATGATCTGTCTACATAAAACCCTACTCTGTGTTTTGCTGATGTTCCAAGTACCTGAGCAATCTGCTGCTCCTGCCCATCCCTGGATCTAGATGGTATTAATGCCTTATGGATTTCCTATTTCCAATGAATAGCTGCTCTTTAGATTTAGTATCTTAAAATTTAATTAGAAATAAAAGCAAAGGTCAATTTGTGTCTCTTGACATAGACAGAAGGGGCAGGTTTGAAGATGATTACATTTCTGCCTGATGCCCAGTACTCATTTTAAAGGAATACTTGGAGCCAGCAGCGATGGGAAATCCAGCGTGTTTATGCATCTGCACCCCCTGCTAGTTGTAGCTACTTTGTCAACGCTGATTACTATGCTCCGGCAGTGCAGATCTTTAGAAATCAGTTTAAATGACTAAAGGCCCTGCCCAGAGGTTTCTAGAACCTACCTCAACTTCACTTCTTGCCCTTCAACATCCTTCTTATGGTTCTTTCACTCATACTTGGATTTGAAGTTTTCATTTGCAAAGTCTCAGCCTGCATTAAATATATTGCTACCCTTTTACCCATCAAGTCCACTTCTGGAAATTTCATAGATTGAAATTGTCAGAGATCTATTTGTATATTTGGGTATAAAACTTTCTTAATAATGCGATTACAAAATCAAAGAGCTGGAAGCAGTCAAAATACCTAAGTATGAGGTTGATTAAAGAATGATACAACTACACCTTGGAATCCTGTGCAGTGACTAAAAACCATTTATTTGACAGGATAGGGAAATGCTAATTCTATGATATGAAGTGACAAAGCAGAATAAATATATCAATATACATGTTGTAATTTTGTAAGACAAACTATATGTGTATATAAGCTTGGAAAATGTGTTTTGTTTGGTTGTCCGGTTATACACGTTGGCAAATGCTTTTCCCTTTTGACCCTATCTGTATTTTCCAGGTTTTCTACAATTTTATTAATAAAGTTATAATAATTTAAGTAATAAATCAGTTTAGCTATTTTTTTTCCTAAGTGAAAAAAATCTTTTGACAGCAATTCACATACAGAAAATTCTAGGACCAACTTCATAAAGTAGAGAATGTAAAAGCAAGACGCATAGGTGATAGAGTTTGTGGAGGTCAAGGTACCAGAGTGGAAACAGTGACTGATGCTCACAGATTTGGGTTATGCTAGCCTGGGAACATCTGAGAAAAAGGTGAGACTCCCATACCAGGTGACAGCAGCACAGGTCCATCCTGATTTCAGATGATGCTGTATTAATGCATATTAATGATAATATGGAGTCCACCGTGTGTGGCTCTGTGCACTGCAGCAGAAAGGCCAAGCAGGGGGCTGCCTGGCCCAGCAGGTAGAGCCACCCACCTGCCTGAGGCAGGGTGTGGAGGTGGAGATGGAGGAACAGAGCCTGCTGTAGGTGACGAGGAGAGAAAGTGAGCCCAGCAGGCAGAGCGACGATAAAGTTTACTGCCAGGAGCATAGGAATGGAAATATGGGGTGAATAATACTCAGAGATCCAAATCCAGCAGCTGAGGGACTTTAAAAGTTAAATCTAATTTGTCATTTCTCTGCTCAAAACCCTCCAGTAGCAACTCATTTCATGCAGAGTAAAAGCCATAGTTGTAAAATTTAAATTTTAAAAATGTGCCCTTGGAAATCCGCTGTAGGTACCATTTTGTTCTCAGCTTCTGTGTGATTCTTGGACTATGCAGGGATGACAGAATCTCCCTGATGCTATCAGCCACACTGGCCTTTTTTTATGTTTTAAAGGTTCCCTCAGGACCCTCAAAGAGTCCCATCGACAAACCTAGAGCCTTGACGCTTATAACAGATTTCATTCAAAAAGGGGCCCAAGAGAGGACCCCTTGATAAACAGATGCAAGCTGAATCCAGCTCTGGGGACTACGAGAAGCAATGAAATCGAGGATTTGAGTCTGACACATAAACTGTCATTCTGTCCTTGGGGCATGTGCAGTTGTGCAGGTATCAAATCTTGTGGTTCAAACTATTATCATCAATGTGCTCAGCTGTTTGTAGCAGGTTTAAGTAATGAGACTGTGTGTTTGAGATGTCACTGTCTGCATTTATTTCTATCCCTGTCACTGGCTGGCTAGTGTGGGCCCTTCTTTAGTGATAATGGAAATTAAAACTGAAGCAACAATATAAATTTACAGGCAAGAGCTTTAATTAGAAGGTGAGAGAAGATAAAGGAAAGACCCCAGCTTGCATAGTGTTGGAGGAGTCATACTGATAAAGAAGATCAGACTTGCTCATTAGTGGAAATGGGACCTGTTTCATGGGTGTTTGCAGTGGACTGGTGTCTAGCTGATCATTACCTCAGTCTAAATTGCATAGTTTGGGTAGATGCCTCAAGATTTTAGGGGCAATTCAGCTATCATGGGAGGAACCCATTGAGGGGAACTGCAGTCACGTCAGGCTCTGCTAGAATTATGGTGACCTCAGGTTTAGGGCAATGGAGACTTTAGAGTATAGGTGTTCACCGTGCTGAAGGCCCATGAGATCAGCAGGGTAAATTTAGGGCTAATCAACCTTGCTTTGCCAACTTCTAAGTAAATACTACTGCATAAATGACTAACATGCCTCTATGCGGAGAAGAAAAGATTTGATCCAAAATGTTACAAAATGAATGACAAGGTTTTTTCTGCTTTTAGCTACCTATTAGGCCACTTTTAAGTCTCTACTACCTTAGAGGAAAACATAAAGAATGCTTTTAATAAGTAACAAGTTAAAAGCCCAGAAGTTTGTCCTCTGTTCTTGTGATGGTCCCTGTGTCACCCTAGGATCTAAAATGATATCACAGTCATCTTTGGTACTAATGAGTTGGTTAAATCTGTGTGTGATAGGAAGTCACTGTGGAAAGGTAGTGTGGGGAGGAATAGGGAATGAAAGAGAACGGAAGTGGGAAAGATGAATCTCTTGGGTAATGATGTTAGAAAGTGTCCCTGGGGAAGACTTGGAAACTGCTCAAAAAAGTGCCCTGATGAGTTGCATAAAAATCGAGTCAGAAGTGTTGCTCTGAGAGTTTTGAGAAAGGAAGCAAAATCTAACACATGAATGCATCCTGAGCGCACACTAAGGAGCCCTTTGGTCCAGAGCCACCCTGGCTTTCTGAAGGTAGAACTCTGAATCAGTGAGAGAGCTGAGAATAGAACCTCTGAGCACCTGACACCCGCCTGTGGCCTGTTAAGCCACACAGAGCAAGGTGTATGTGTGCACAAAGCATTTTTTATTATTAGTGATGGGCAGCAGAGCTTAGCAAGTTTAGAAACTTCTTTGAAACCAGAGATTCAGTCTTTGCAGCCTGAACATTGACAAATCCACAAAACATATATTTCTTTTTCTTAGTAAAAAGGACTTTTTCAATAATAAATTAAAGGATTTAAACATGTTTTTCTAGACATAAATGGTTGTTTCAAATCAGCATTTTTTTCTTATTTAAATGTAAATGAACCTGAAAAGGCTGGATTTAAACCATCACATGCATTGCTAATCACGTCTTCCTGGGTTTGTCTAAGCCAACTCAGAGGAGTCCGGGAGTAAAAGTCTGTGCTAAGAGCTAATCAAAACTCACACCAAGGTAACCACGTGAGGAGTGATTTTCAGTTCCACTTGTGTGATTTTTGCCAGGTCTTGATTCTAAGGCAAATAAAAGGAAAGCATCATACAATGCTTGATGTAGGATGCTCCAAGCCATAGGGGTTTCCCAGGTAGGCTGATCATTTTGTGCACCTGCAGACTGTTGCTAAATAAAAACCTTTCCAGTGGAGTACAGCAGTAAGGACTTTGTGGCTTCAGTTTCCATTTCCTATCCTGTGATGTCCAGTACTGCAGTCATTAGATGCATCTGGCTCTTTATATTTAAATGCAAATTAGCTAAAATAAAATGAAATTAAAAATAAAGCTATTTACTTACACCAGACACATTTCAAGTGCTCAGTTGCTGTATGTGGACAGTGACTACTGTGTTTGTCAGCACTGATATAGAATCTTTCTTTCATGGTAGAAATATGTACTGGACAGCACTGTCATGAGCCAAGCAATTCAGGTTCCAAGCATGTATAGCAAGAGACCTGTGGTTTATGTACTGACAAGGCAGTCAAACATTTACTCATGCAGCAAGTATTTATCAAACATCTACTACCTTTCCAGGCTTTGTTTGCCTCAGGACCAAGTATATACCTGTGGCTTCAGATTTTTTAAAAAGGCCCTCAGACAGAAAATGGAAAGCCTGGCAGTGCTGTTGGAGGTGAGTGTCCATGTGGGAGAATCTCATTGTCATTCTCTCAATTATGCTCACAGTCACAATCCTGCATGTCTGATACCAGAGGTGAATAAGGGATTTTCCCACTCGAAGCAGTTCTCCAGTTCTTTGTGGAAAGATAGGGTATCCTATCTTTCAGTCCCATTCGGAACCTAACCAGAGTTAGGGGCAGATTCCTTAGCTTAGGGGCTTGTTCCTGTAAAACTGGACCTATGTCAGATGCTGGTCACCAGTCTAGGCTTCTGAACAACTGGCTATGAATCAGATGTGCCATGACCTCCTCCTTGAATTCATCATCTGCTAGGCTGGCTCACAGAACTCAGAAAATCATTTTACTTACCAGGTTCCTGCTTATTATGAAGGATACAATTTAGCAACAGCCAGATGGAAAAGACACATAGGACATGGTATGGGGAAGGGTACAGAGCTTCCAAGCTGCCACTGGTCACCTACCCTGAAGCTCTCCAGACCTCTAGGTTAGGATTGTTACTGAGGTTTATTACTTAGAAATGATCAATTACTGACTCAGTCTTCAGCCCGTCTCTCCTTCCCAGAAGGTGAGGGTGAATCTGAAAGTTCCAGACTCCTAACTGTGGTCTTTTGGTGACTCGCTCCTATCCAGGAGCCCACTGAGAATCACCTCATTGGAATAAAAGACACTTTTGTCACCCAGGATAGTCCAGGGGATTAAGAACATGGTGTCAGAATCCAAGATCAAAGACCACATAGTAGAACAAAATATGCATAGGGGCCCTTAATGCTCAGAAAATGACAAAGCTTTTAGGGCTGTGTGCTAGAAATTGGCAGCAAAGGCCAAAAATATATAATAAATAAATAAATAAATACTTATTTATTTATTTATTATGTTACACTGGGATTGTTATTGGAGATCAGAAACAGGCTTAGTGGATGTCATACAAGACACCAAAGACTTTGTAACTATTTTGCTTTTAACACTTATTATTCTTATGATTTAAAATGGTTTTAGTATTCAGTAATAATGGCATGTAAGCAATCATTTGAAGGTAGCCAAAATGCCTGTGTTGAGAAAATCAGCACTGAAAATTAGTATCTTTGGAGTAGAAATTAGACATGTTAAAATAAGGCCAATAGCCCCAACCAGTGGAAAACAATCTTGGAGAAAGCGTGCTATGAAATAGTAAAATAATCTTGGGGAAATATAAAGCAAACATTAAAGTAAAAATATGAAGTAGTGGTAGTAGATGCATGTGTAGTGAGAATGTATCTCTTCCTAGTTTCTGTGTATTCTTGTGGGGAAATTAGTCTGGAATTATGTAAGGCTTAAGGGACATGACTCTCACATGGGATCACACTAACCAACTTTCTCCAAACAACTGGAAATGGACTTTTCCTCTATGCACATTTCCAGTGAGAGCCCTTCTTGGTTTGGCAACCAAGGTGAGCTGCCCAGCGAACCCACCTTGCTCTGCCATTTCAGTCCGCACATAAGGACAGAATACACTGTGGGTGCTTCCACAGCACCCATTTCACACTCTGTGTTTGGGTGGACACGTTGTGACTGAGTTGGATCAATTTTTTTTTTCCCTAACACTAGAGATGAATTCTCATTAGTTGAGTCTTGTTTATGTTAGAGTCAGGCATGGCCTTACTTCTCCAGCCTAAAATTACTCTAGTATATAACTTCTACAATAATTTCCTTTTCCAGAGATGAGAGAGCTCAGTGAGTGTGATTCTTAAAAAGTTGGTTTTACATCAGAAGGAAGGGAACCCTGTCCTGCTCCCTGTGTGAATGCGAAAGCATTTAGTTCTGCCACCATAAAGAAAATCAGCCTAAATAACAAGCCCACTCAGGAAGGAGGGCATAGTCAAGCAAATTGGGAAACGAAAGAGGATGGTATTACAAACCTTTGGCTCGAACTCACTCTAAAGTTGGCCCTTTGATATTTCTAGTTACATGAGGCAATAATTCCCTTATTTCAAGCCAGTTTAAATTGAGCTTGTGCCACACAAAACACCCTTACTGATAACAGACATTTTAGAAATAATTGTTCTTCTCCTTTGCCTTCTATGAATGGTGTCTTTGATGTGATTAAGATTTAAAACAGAGGCCTAGCGATTTAGCTCAGTTTTAGAGCATTTACCTAGCAGGTATGAAGCCCAGGAAGCATGGGGGGCTTAGAATAGCAAGCTCATCATGAAGTCAATTGAAGACTGATGGTTTTAATGACCTAAATCAAATGTTCTAGTCATTTTCCATTCATTTTTTGTATAACCCTATTATATTATTATTCCTTAACTGTCAGCAATTCATTTCTAAATTGATTTACATTACTTATAAAGTGAAACATCATCTCCTACTCAGCTTAATTACTAAATTCTGATTGCTTACATAAATAACCAACCCTCTGCATGCGACAGTCTGGGCTCTGCTGACCTCAGATTGGTCGAATTCCCTCGTAGTCCTGCTGGTGGTCAGTGATTCGAGGTACACAGGAAGGAGTTCTGATTACAATAATGCTCTGGTGCAACAACAAAGTAATGTTGCATAGTTTTGTATTTTACGAAGTACATAATTACTTTCCTTTGTCCTAGATATATATCTAACAATGTGTAGTTCAACAGATTCTGTAACTTATCTCCCAGGAGAAATTGCTGAAAGTATGAATACATTTGTATTTTATAGTTTACACAAAACCATTGGTATAATTGAAACCTACATCAGTTTGGACTCTTTCTGTAGCTGATGATGGAAGACCCAGCTTGAATGGTTTCCTACTGAAGAGGAGAGAATTCACTGGCGCATGAACTGAAAAATCAAGGGCTTCATTGGGGCAGGATTTGAGGTCCACACTGACCCATCAGAAAAGGAGGCCTTGTTCCCTCCCTGTCTTTGGACTCCAGGAGCCCATGATGGTCTTGCCAAGGTCTTTAGCACTTCCTCTGCTTCTTCATCCTCGGGTTTC
>RJWM01012297.1:0-57022 GCA_004363535.1 Dasyprocta punctata | reverse complement strand
AAGAGAGGGGAGGGGAGGGGAGGGGAGGGGAGCAGAGGGGAGGAGAGGGGAGGAGAGGAGAAAACCATTGGCTTAGTTGTAATCCTGTGATATTTGGCATCATGTACTACTCACATTGCAAGACATCACACATTTATCAAGTTAAAATTTATTAGAAATGTTTGCTCGTCTTGTGGAACACTCGCAGAACAAATTGCTTGCCATCCAAGGCTTCACTGTACCTTGCCCATGGCTCTAACAATTTCTCTACAATAGGAAGTTCACTTGTGAAACACTCTACAAATAATTCTGGAGCGTACCATCTATTTTCTACTAGGATCCTCAGTGGCACGGCTCCTTTGTGACTAATTTTTTTCTCCTACTTTATCTTTTAATCTTAATTAGTAGTGCCACACTTCCCTCAGTTGCCTAGCCAGGCACACGAAAGTCATTCCAGGACCCTTCCCTTTTCTTCTTCCTCATAGTAGCTATGGATGAGACCAGGTGATTCTTGCTCTTAAACATCACTTATGCTGCTATCACCTTCCTAACTGATTAATCAGGCCACACTTCCTTCACTGAAACAATTGCTGCATACTTTCATTAGGCATCTCGAGGTTGTTTACTATGCAAAGACACTTAGCTGAAGGATGATGGGGGCTGAGACTCCAGCGCTTCTCTGCTGTATGTGCCTTGTACCCTGGAGTAAGGCAGTAAAACTACACGTGGTCCTGACTTTAGCAACCTCCAAATCACATGGTCCTCTGGCTTGGGCTAGCCAACACACAATGTAGTAATATTGTTGATGACATTTTGCGGCATCAAAGGCCACAAAGATGTGATCCATGCTTGGGTTAGAGCTTGCTAGTGCCTATTCTATTCTCCAACTGTAACCTCAGGCAAGTCCCTAGGTGCGGCACATCATCCCAATCCACACGCTTGTACAAGCCGCACTGTCCCTGCTGTATCTCCCCTGCCTGTGCCCTGTGTGCCCCTTATTATCTCTGGATCCTGGTGTTCACAACCATGTCTGGTCCCCTCTCTCACCCAAGGAGTTGATTCTAGCAGATAGGATATGACAAAGATGAGGGGAAACAGTTTCCATGATGGTAACTTCTGTCATCTAGCTGACAGTCCCTTGCTGGCTTTCACAAAGCAGTGTTAAATTGTGAGTTGCTATACGAACACATGTACTCTTGATCCATAGAAATAGTGAGGTGATAAATGTGCTAAGCAGTGACTCATTATGCAGCAGAAGATAACATAGCCTCTGAATTAAGAAAATTTCTGGTAATCGTGTGGCTTGGGGCAGTCCTACCTTTTGATTCCAGTTCACTAGGCCCAGTCACTAGCATGGTAGTCAGAGAACCACGAGTTCGATCTCTGTTCACACTCATCTTCATTATATTTCTTTGGTGTTTTGTTCCCTCTGCACCCTGCAAATTTTCTTGAAATTTCTTTCATATGACACTATGGTCTTAAATATCTATATTGGTCCCTGCTACCTTCCGTGTGAATTTCAATTGCCTGAATTTCAATTTTAGAGTCCTTAAAATTTTTCCTTATCTACTTATTTCCAGATTTATCTCAATTTTTCTTTCTGCTTTCTGAACTTGGGCTTGTTGCCTATTGGCGAGGCATTTTTCTGAATTTTAGATCATAACTTTCAGAGGTATTTGTTATAGTCTGGACCTGGTGACTGGATCACGGGGGTGCTGTACCTGCCTTGCTGTTAGAAGGTAGGGCCTGGGGGAGGTGGGTGACAGGGGTCATGACCCGGAAGAGTGTGGTCTTGTAGCTCAACACTTCTGTCTCTGCTTCCTGGTCACCATGACATGAGCAGCTTTCCTCCTCTGTGCCCCGGAAAACATGAAACGACATAAACCTCTCCTCCTTTAGATGCCAGGGACTCTGTGTGACTAAGACAACACTGTACCAGACCTGGTGCTAAACTCTGAAATGAATCACATGGGTTTTGACTCACCTCACACCAAAGGCATCTTGCCCTCACTGTGCTCTCCATTCTCTCACTTTCTACTTTGGGGTGTTCCTGTCATTGTAGACTACAGTCTACTCTCAAGAAAACAGGAGCCACTAGAATCTAGAAGTGTCTGCGTGTGTGTGTGTGTGTGTGTGTGTGTGTGTGTGTGTGGTGGTGGTGGTCAATGCACAGGACCACAGTACAATGATTATTAAAGCCAGTGAGTGAAGACTTCTCCTCGTCAGCCCTTGGACAGACAACCACTGGGACAAACACCTCATAGCCCCTTTTGAAAGCCTTGATGGGATCCAAATCCAGTGCTCTCAGCCTTTCCTCCTCCCATCGCTCCTTCAGGGGCTTCCTTTTATTTTATTTTTTTCCCTAGGTGATTCTTTCTTTTTCTAACAGGATAAGACAGGAACTTATTTACCCCCCTCCATGCCTTGTAAATCAAGAAATATGTAAGCTACAGTGAAAATGAGTTGGAAATGGTATCCAAGTAATTTGACTAAAGCTTTTAAAATTGTATTTGCATTTTTGAAGGCATTTCCTGAACCTCACTTGACTTTGAGTGGCCTTGTTTTTTACTTTGTTTCCCCAGTAATGAGGCTCTAATGTAGGGTCTCTTGCATGCAGGACAAGTGCTCTACCACCGAGCTACACCCCAGCCCTTAAGGTTTGAGCACAACACTTTTAGAAGGAAGCTGAGAGAGGGTATTTTCCATTACATTGCCTTTACTGCCATCTAGTGACAGTTTTGGGTAACAATATAAAATGTAAAAACCCAGGGTCTGTTCACAAGGAAGACACTACAGCTGAGTCTACATGGCCAGGCGTCATCATTGGGGCAGGGCGTGTTTCCAGGGCAGCCTGGGCTTTTCATCTGCGGGTTTGCATCCGTGGTCATGCCAAAGCTATCAAGAGCACTTGCTAACATGTCTCTGGTCCTGCATGGGGTGAGGCAAGCCGGTGGCTAAAAACACTGAGGTCCGAGAATAGTGCCAGCAGAGCAATGATTACAGCAAACCCATTCCTGAAGGATGGGTCTGCACTGTGGCCAATGCAGAGACAAAGGAGTATCTTCTGTAAAAAATGTCTCACCACATAGGCTCAGATACTTCATATTTTTGGAAGTGCATGATGGGAACAGTCCATAGAAGCCTAATTCTAGGACCACATATGTTTATGTTAGATATCACCAACTCCCTCCTAGGAGGACACCTGCATCCACCATAGGTACATGAGTGTGACAGGGTCCCACAGTCTCACAATGGTCAGTTTTAAACCTTAGAATGTTTACCTCTTCTCATTTTAGTTTCTCTTGTTATCATTTTCATCAAGGTCGAGCCAGGAAAAAGAAGAACAGAGCAAGTAGCTTAATAGAGAAAACTGCATACAGGCAATGAGCTAACCAGAGCTGGTGGACCACACAGTCAGAGAGGAAGGGGAAGGAACTGAGTCATTCATCTGGTTAGCTCCATTAAACTGTTTACTTTGGAATATGCAGTGGCTTTGGTTTCCTAATCTTACCCTAACTCCTCTCCATAGTGCTTTGCCCCATAAACCGTCATTTTGCTCCCTCTCTAACTCATCTGCTCTGATTTTGTCATTTATCTTTCTAACTCCATAGACAAGAGAGGCCTCTGATGTCACAAAAACCAGTTCGATTTCCCTGGACGTCAGGGTAGCATCGGGGCTCTCTGGTGTCTGAGGAGGTTGCTTCTCTCAGAAGTTACATTTAAGTCACCGCTCCCATGCCAAATTCCTAAAACAAAGGACAGCTGTCTTCTAAGAGGTCACTTGACAAATTAGGAGGCAGAGTGACACATTGGACAAACCACTTGGTATTATAATTTTTGGGCCAGTTCCTGAGATGCTCCATAATGTAGAATAATAACCTCCAACGTGACTGTGATTGGAGAGGAAGCCTTTGCAGGAGAAACGAAAGTTAAGGGTAGGTCTAGTCCTTGTAAGAAGAGAAAGAGATCAGACAATGTTCTCTGTGCATATGCAGCCATGTGAGGACTCAGGGAGAGGACACCTCCTGCAAATTAGGACGAGACCCCATCAGACACCAGCCCTGCTACAAGTCTTGACCTTGGGCTTCTGGATTCCAGAATTACACGTATACACAAAAAAAATTCTATTGTGGTTTTGTTTTATTTTGTTTTATTTTGTTAGTGGTGCTAGGGACTGTACCCAGGACATTTGCACTGAGCCACATCCCAGCCGTTTTTATTTTTGAGACAAGGTCTTGCTTGCTAAGTTGCCCAGGCTGGGGTTGAATTTGTGATCCTTCTGAGTCAGCTGGGATTACAGGCATGTGCCACCATGCCTGCTAAATTTCTATTGTTTAAGCCACTCAATGTGTGGTATAATTTTTTACAACTCTCTAAGCAAAGCAAGAAATTTGCAATGTATTTAAAACATCTGGAACATAATGGTTCGAATGCATGTGCTTTCCTCAAATCTTACATGTTTCAGACACAGATACTTATTATACTTTTCCATTTATTATACTTTTCCATTCGGAGCATCTCAAGGTTATTTTCTAAAATGAATACTGTATATCATCTTTCTCACTTCACCTGATCCTGCCTGATCCTCCTACTAACCTAGGCTGGAAAACTCCATCGTTTCCTCTCTGGCTCACACCTTAAATCTGATTCATCTCCAGGTCTGTTTGGTCACCCTGATAGGTTCCTCTTACTTCTGCTCCTCTTCTGCAGACCCTACTGCAAACACTTCTTCCTCTTGGACTATTCTGAGGCCTCTTGATTCACATTGATGCCAAGAGTTCTTCTTGACCAAGTCTCCACCTTTAAAGCCATCTAAAAAGTCTCTTCAAGTTACCAACCTAAAATCACATCCAGAACCTTCAATGACTTCCCAGTATTGGGGGATTTGAGGTTGCCTGGTCACCAAATAAATAAGAAGCATGTGCTAAAGTCTTCAGAGTCTCTAAAATGCTTCAGGCCTGGTTTTAAGGGGAGAGAAGGAAGTGTTGAGTAGTTTAAAATTAGGAAGTGATATTAGTTCTCTAAAACTGTACAGACGCTATACTTATACTGCAGAACTTGAAAAGCATAAAAGAGGAATCCAGGTCATCAAAAAAGTCATGCAATTTGGAGGAGTGTGAGGCAAATGGCTTTCGTTTCCTTAAAACAAGGAGAATCTTTGAAGCTATCTGGTTGCCAATAGTTTGATGCCAATATATACATTTCTTTCATTCATTAATTCACTTAACAAATGAAAGTGCATACCATGTACAAGGCTAAAGAATGACCTTCACAATAAGCAAGTTCCAAGAAAATGGACTGAAGAAAGAAAGGAATGGGACTTAGGGCTCTAGTTAACTTTCCAATTTCATAGGTACAATAGATGGCTGTCAGGTTGAGGACATTCCAGAATTCTTCTCCCTCTCTCTCTCTCTCTCTCTCTCTCACTCTCACCTTTCTAACTCCTTCTCGGCCTTTCTTCATTGAAACTTTAAATTGAATTACAAGCCAGGAGCTCAGTCTAGTAAGAGAAAAGGCAAAAGAAAAGGAAAGAGGAGAGGGGGAAAGGGAGCCAGAGAGGGAGAGAGAGAGGGAAGTGGGGGATCTGGATCAATACATTTCAGATTAAATGAAAGGCATCTAAGAAAACACTAAAGCTGGCCTCCTGGAGGCCTGGCTCTTACACTAGGTATTGGTTAAAGTGGTATAAGCAAAGATAGTGTCCATACTGCAGGTTGCTGCCATTTAGTTTGAGTCACACAGTGGAGGGAGAGAAAACTTGAGGACCAGGAGAGGAGGTGAAGCCCTGGAGGTCCAACTCCCCAGTCTTATTTTTGCTATCTTTCTAGCAGTGTGGCTTTTTCTCATTGGACCACCACTTTGTAATGCATGCTCCAGATCCTTCATGCATCTCATGCTAGCAAGGGTTTCATTTTTAATGATTGTTATCTGAAGTGTTCAGGGAAGCCATTCCAGCCTCATCTTACCCAATTCCTTCATGAAACTGGATTGTCACCAAAGCAGCTATCAGCTACTGTTCTGAGCAGATTCTTTGGTGTCTCACAGCTTCCATTCCAAGATGCACCTGTCTCTCCCCATCTCCCACCCAGCTGTAGTCACATACATACATACAACCACAAAGTTGCTGCACTTTCCCCAATATGAGGAAAACTGTGTGGACAACTACATCCTGTACTTTCATATTGAAGAGGCACTTCCACTGCCTGTCAAAAGTTCATGTGGATTCTTAAATTCCCCTTCGAAACCTTTTAGATGTTTCTTGAAATCTTTATCCCTTTTTCAACAATCTTGACTCTGCCGAAGTAAAACAGAATTCACCTTTAAATGTATGGGAGCAACACTTCTGGCACTGACCATTTCTGTTGAGTCAACGGATTCCTTGCCTCTGGTGATCCATGAAGTCACTTGATTCATAAATATCATGCTCTATGTAATCTAATCACAGGTATCTTCTCCAACTTATGGTCCAGAACAAAAACTCAAATTGCCCACTTACTAGCTAACAATGGTGTGAAAACCTAAGATAGACTCCAGATTGACACTAACATGTTCACCATTAACCCTGCCTGCTTTTGTCCAAGACTGGTGTTCCACACCTGATCTAGCTGCGACTTAGTGCAAGCACATAAAGTACCATTGCAGCAGCGGCTCCCATTATTGCTAGAAACACGCAAGTGTCTGGCTACAGCACAGGTTCACTGAATGAACAATTCTGGGGATAAACCCAGCCAACCGGCTGAAGAGAACTCTGAAGCACACTGCAGTTGAGAGCCCCTGGGTTGGAGGCGCTGGTGTGCGCCCATTGCACTTTCCGCTTGCCTTACTGTTTAACCTACGTTCCATGAAGCGAAGGGCATTATCCCTACTCCTAGCTTATTAAATAATTTCTTTTTTTAAATGACTAGATAAAAGGATGTGAAAGCTAAGTGATTTTAAAAAACACATCTTACTTATTGGTAGGGTGGGAAATTTTTCAGCTGCTATTAAATAACTCTGTAGGTTTTGTTTTCTTCAAATAAACACCAGGAGGTTCTTATGAGCTAGGACAAATAATATCAGCAAGTATAAGGAGGGGAGAGGGTGAAACAAGGGAATGAGAAAAAGAAAAAAACTGTAATAGGTACATGTAACCACTCCCTAAGATGACTGTAAAGTGTGAATTACAAACATGTACTAATAATAAAATATTGTAGATATAGAAAATGATAGTAAACATTTAAAAAAATAAACCTGCCAAAACAGTAAAAGAACTCCTGAGTTATGTATAAATTTCTGCAAAATATGGGAGGGAACAGCATGTATTTCCATGAGACTGTATTCAGAGGTAGTACATTTCAGACCCACATTAGAGCATTAAACTTGTAAAGTAGTGCATAAACTTTTAACTGCTGTGATTTCTCCATCTCATGAAATGCTTATTCAAGTAGCATAAGGTTGTAGGGCCACATATTAGCTACCACAGAGGGCTATGGCAAATGTCACTCATGTATCTGTTCCTAGTTTTAAGATTTAGGTAAAATATGCAAACCAAGTCAAACTAGGACTAAATTAAAATCTGGAGTACTTACTTTATTATAAAGAATATGTAAGTCTATGAAAAATAAACATGTAAACTAGCTACACAGCGGTCTTTCTGTTGCATGACCCTGTGGTTACCATCCAAATAGGCAATTCATAAACCTTTACAAAGTGGTCTTGGTTCTGGCCAGTAGTTATTCCAGATAAAATAAACAAGACAGGAAACACACTGAAAGGCCATAGCCACGCCTATGCTATCAAGTGACTTAGTGGTGATGAACAAGGGAATCAAAGAGCAAGTCTTTTGTAAAAGAGAACCCCAATTGCCTCATACTTACAAACCATTTTGGATATCCTGCTGGATCAAACTGTTGTCTGTAAGGCCATCTTTTATAGCCCTGTACTCAAATGCAAGGTCAGGAGGCAAGCAAAGCTCAAGTTTGAGGAGCTCACAACAGCAACAAGTGATTTTTCTAAAAGTGATGCAGGTCTGTTAACTAAACCAGTAAAACAATTTTCCAAAAGAAAAAGGTAGTACTATGCAAAATATTTTATTTTTATGGATAATTGTAACTAATACAGCAGGAAATGATATGATTACAAAATATACCAAAAAATCAAAATGTTAGCATTCAATAGAAATGAAAACCTGAGCTGAGTTGATCAGAGATGTGAGACACTTGGCACCATCATGATGGATGTTAAGAAACACGTTTGCTAGCCTTCTTAAACATTTCTTGTAATACAGAAAAAGGTAAAGTTTTAAAGGAGCTACAATGCATTGACATTTTAAGGGACTTTTGCTGTGGACAAACATTTGTCTAAGATAAACAGATTTATCTAAAGCTCACAGTCATGGAAGACAGGAAGGTCTCTAAATTGTAGATTACTGTAGCAAGAAGCAATCTGAGACTTTGCTGCTAAGATGCGATTTGTTTACTCATGTAGATCTAAAAGTCTGGCTCAGTTGGTCAGAGCACAAAAAAATGCCCAAAGAGGCCATGGGAATGATGACCATAAATCAATTTCACCTTCTGAAAAATAAGTGACACAGGGATAACATCAGGACAAATGACAGTATTGTATGCATAGGAGACTTGTGGTCTAATTCAATCCTCACTTTGGATTCTTCAGGATCTCTGATAAAAGAACATGGTGAAAAGCAGAGACATTCTTACTCCTTTAGTATCTGGCACAAACAAAAAACAAAAAGGGAGGGAACAGAAGAAAGCTAAAACAGATGGGTTTAGCTGATTGATAATCTGTGAACTTGAATACATTTTATTACATTAAATCTTGAGTCACATCATGAGCCGATAGTTAATATACTACACTTTACAAACATAAGTGCTCCAAATCTGTTGCAGAAACTTGAAAACTGAGTTTATTTCCTTTTTCCTTTAATAGTTCCTTCCACATAGTCCTAAAACTGAGGAATCATCGGCAGGCCTGCATTTTCACCAATGTATTGTGAAAACATACTTTTTGTTAAAATGATGGAGGAAGGAATTTCAAATGAGGTCAAAGATCTTACAGTCTCTCAAAACGTTTTCTTTGTGCTCCATGTCACATTTAAAAAAGGGGGGGTAGCTGGACTCCCATAGTTTCAGCCCTCATTTAACCCTCAGTATCTTCATACCAGGGAAGGACCCAGCATCTTAAGTGCTCTTCTATTAAGAGGCTCTAGTTCTAAAAACATACTGTCAGTTCTTTGTGCTCCATATCACATAAAATGAAATGAGGGCAGTTGGACCCAGGCAACACCAGCCAATGTCATTAAACCCCTAATACTGCCATGCTAGGGAAGGATCCAATACCTAAGTGCTCTACTAATAAGGATCCCCAGTTCTAAAAGCAGATGTTCAGTTCTTTCTGCTCCATGTCACATAAAAAAGAAGTGAGGGCAGCTGGACCCATGAAGCATCAGCCCAATGTCATTAAACCCCCAATGTCTCCATGCTAGGGAAGGATTCAGTATCTAAGTCCTCTACTATTAAGCGTTCCCACTTCTAAGAGACAGCTTTTAGCTTCACTTTTTATTTTTTTTAAAAAGGCCTGAAGCAGTGCCCTTTCCTTGGCGGAGACCAGTCGCTGACTTCCTTCCTTTCCCAGCTTTCCAGGAGGTCACCAGGTGAGGTTTTGCCCTGATGGTTTTACCCCGGCCTTTCCGGGGCTTCTCTTCCTTGTGCACCTTCACGTGCTGCCTCAGGTGAGAGCTCTGGCTGAAGCACTTGCCACACTCACTGCACTGGTAGGGCTTCTCCCCGGTGTGGGTTCTCTGATGCTGAATAAGGTGGGAGCTCTGGCTGAAACACCGGCCGCACTCATCACACTGGTAGGGTTTTTCTCCAGTATGGATTCTCTGGTGCTGAATGAGATTTGAACTCTGTTTAAACCTTTCTCCACACTCATCACATTTATAGGGCTTTTCCCCAGTATGGATGCGACGATGCTGAATGAGATTAGAGCTCTGGAAGAAACTTTTCCCGCAATCAGCACATTTATGGGATTTCTTTCCAGTATGGATCTTTTGGTGTTGAAAAAGAGTTGAACTCTGACTGAAACTCTTCTCACACTGAGCACATTTGTACGGTTTCTCATCCAAGCTTCTTCTCAGCCTGCTCAAACCCGAGTCGAATCGAATGGTCACTCCCCATCTTTGTCGTTGCCGGACTGTCTTACGCTTGCTTTTGTTTTCATAGGTTTTTCCTTGGTTTGAGGCCCGAGAAATACTCCCTTTAGGTTTTGCTAGCCTCATGGTGAAAAGCCAAATGTATTTGTCACTCTGTCTTCTGAACTAAAGTCTCATTTCCTAGAGTTAGACAGCTCAGTATTTTCTGTGTGGAAGAAAAAAAATAATAAATTATAGCTGACCTGCTATTCACTTTTAATAGCTCTTCAACTCATCAAAATTACATTGATATTAAAACTAAACATGTGTTTAACACAAATGAAAGCAAAGTTAACTCTGGGGGAAAATATTTGCAAAATATCTTCAGAGGTTAATTTTAATACCACATTTTGATTGAATTTACTATTGAAGTTTGTATCTATTGGGAAAAACAAAAAAAGTGATGAGGTAAAAAAAAAATTTTAAAGCATTATCACTGGTGTGGTGGTACACGCCTGTAATCCCAGCACTTGGGAGGCTGAGGAAAAAGGACTGCCATGAGTTCAAGGCCAGATTACACTATAAAGTGAGTTCAAGGCCAGCATGAACTACACACTGAAAACTTGTCTCAAAAAAAAAAAAAGTATTATCAAATGAGTTTATTATTTTGAAGGACTGAGGCAAGAAAAAAATGAGAAGATATTATTTCACACAGTGTTTGTATAACAGAATATTTTTGTTTCTGATTTACTCCCACATTAAATTGCTCATTTAATAGTGACTACGGAATTGGCTAGTCTAAATTTGAAAGACATGACAAATCACACTACATGATACATTCTCATTTACTCTTACTTGTAAGTACGGATAGACTTCCACAGTTACATATACTTAGTTCTATGCAGTATAAGCTCTATGCAGGCCCATAATCCCAGCACTATAGGCAGCTGAGGTAAAGGGGATCATAAATTAAAGCCTAGCTTGGGTAATTTATCAAGAATATAGCAAAACGAAAAATAAAAAGGGCTGCAGATGTGGCTCAGTGTAAAAGTCTTGGGTTTAATACCCAGTACTGGGGAAGTGGGGAAATTATTTTGTAAATTTTAAGTTTATTGTAAATCTAGTCAAAAGTACTGACAAGAAAAACCTCGGCAAAGAGATACATTACTTCTGCTTTTTCTGGATTCTAATGACCCAAGAAAGAAGTGAGAAAACACCAACAGATCTTTTTTCAGTTAGGGATATGTAACTGGGAAAAGTGTGGTAAGTAAAACAGAAAAAAGAAGACTGAAAGTAATTTTCATGTAAAAATAGGATTAAATACCCAAGTGTTAAAAATTTACAAATAAATTCATTTTATTTACTCTTACGGTTGTCTCGTGGCTATTTAAGATTACCCAAACAAACATGCAAACTAAAAACCCCAAGAACTCCAAATAGGTGGCAGAATGGGAGAGGCCAGGACAGCAAAATAAACCTAGTGAAACTATTTTCTGGATTCTGGGTCAAGTTGTAGCCTTTAAAAATAGGAATAATTGCCCTAGGTGTCTTTCCAAATAAGCACACAGAACAAGTAGATGAAAATACACATAACATCATTTTGCCTTTCATTTTGAATAATAGGGACTCCAGGCTTAACAGTGCGTGGAGCTTTTTCTGAATATTCAACAATTATATTCGCCGTAATCACGGTTGCTGGTATCGGAAAGAACAAACTACACATAAAAGTGCAAAGAGTGCATTTCCCATCCATTAACTCCATCAAATATTTACAGAATACCTGCCACACAGGAGACACTGTGTTAGGTACATGGCGTCCAAAAATACCTATCATGGTAATTACGTATTTTTTAAAGCACATTAAAAAAAAAAGCTAAAGCAGTCTGACGCGCGGTGCAGCGCCGTCTCCCGGTCCTGCACCGCTCGCGCCCTCCCTCGCCCGCACCCCACGGTCGGCCCGGGAAGGCAGCGGTGCCCACCCCGAGGAAGGGCTGGGTAGGGCCGCGGTCTAAAAAACGACCGGCCCGACGCGGGCCGCTGCACAATGGATGCAGTGCGGCGCGCGTGCGGAATGAGGCCCAACACCCCCAAGCCCGTTTCCTCCGCCTCTGGCTCCAATTCGCCAGAGCCAGTAAGGCCTTGCCCCACCGCCCGCGGCAGGACGCTCCTGGTCAGCCTTCTTGCCCTGCCGGAGCTGAGGCCTCAGAGCCCGCTCACCCCGCGCCCACTCACCTCTCCCGCCACCGCCCTCACCGGGCCTAGCGCCCCGCCGGAAGTCCGGGCCGTTTGCCGCCACCACTGCGGCCGCTCTAGGAACAGGACGGAGCGACCCTCAATGATCCTAGCTCCCTCACCTCAGTAGTTGCCTGGCCGGTGAAGTCCGGACCGATCGCCTGAGTGACGCTCTAGGGTCCCGGTCCGCCTCGCCTTTCTGATAGCCGGCGCCTTTTCTCTCCCGCGGCTAGAAGAGCGGCCGCTCTAGGAACGGGGAGGAGTGCCCTCTATGGTCTGGGCCGCCCGCGTTTTGCTAGTTGCCCTCTTTTTAGCTACAGTGCCCGCTGCCTGCACTCCTCTGTCCCTCACGAGGACCCGCCTGGGCTCCAGACGGATTCCTGGCTGCAGATATTAGGAAAGCACAGACCTCCGCTTCCAGTTAATTGCCCACGAGCCCGTCCGCTTGTGCAGTGGACATTGCGAATCCACATACCCCAAATGAACTCCGACAACTGCCGACCTGACTTGGGGGCTCCACCCCAGCAATGCATGGCTCACCCACCCTACCCGCAAATTCTGTAGGGTCTCCCTTCAGATACAATCGGGATCCAGCCCCGTCACACTGTCAACGCCTCACGGAGCTAACTCCCTCATGCCTGGATTACTCCTTTGGCTTCCTGACCTTTCACCCCATGATCTTCCTAAAACCCAAGTCTTGTCGGGGCATCCATCAGTTCAGAACCCATCATCCCTTCCCAGCTTAGAACAAACGCCAGCGGCTAACACTGCGCTCTCAGGGTCGTGCACAGCCTGTTGTCACACCGCGTCTTTTCCCGCTTTGTGTCTGAGGGCTGAAAAACAGTGCCCCGCCTTAGCAGGAACTCAGCGTTTGTCCTGCTAAAGGCTTTGTAGGGCGCTCCATTCCTAGCACGGAGCTTTTCCTTCTGTGCTCTGTCACCCATCTTTAGTCGCAAGGAGCAGAGACCATCACACCTCACCCTAACCCTAACCTTCAAGAGTCCACACTCAGGATGGGCCTCCCGCTCTGCAGCTGCTGAAGCGTGCAACTGGGCCACTAAATTGAACTCGGTGATCTTGCAGATATTGTCTGGAAGACTGTGAAGTTTAAATGGGAGGGGCTTAGCCCAACGCGTAACACATAAGAAATGGAAGCCATTAAGGTTTTTATTTTTAAATTACTACGAGCCATGCTGGTGGTTGGAGCGGCTGGGGGTGGGGAGGGAAGGGCAGTTGCCAGAGATGCCCGTGATGGTTTCTCCAAGTTTAAACGCCAAAAGGATCTGCTGGGACTGTTTGCTCTGTGTACATGAAAATCGTAAACATTTTTCTAAAACACATCCTAGTAAGATAATCATGAATTAAAACTAACCCTTTCTGTATCCTGCACTGAGCCTTTTTCTCATGCCTGAAGACAACTGGGCCAGCCCCAGAGGTGTACAGATTAGAGACTGGGTGAGGATTTTAAAAAGGAGAGACAAAAAAAATCAGGAGGAAGTAAAGGAGAGTGAGTAGGGGACAAGGGTGGAGGTGGGGATGGAGGGAGACCAGGGCCGGGAGAGACTTGGGGGTCAGAGGGAAAAGGAAAAGGAGGAGAATAAACGGGCAGGGTTTATGCCCTCAAGTTATTTATTACTGCCGTAATAGCTCACCTTGACAGAAAGCTTACTGAGTTCCGCTCCCCTTTGAAGCACTTGCTGGGCCTCATCAAGCACTCTCAGGTGTGGCTGCCCTGCCCCCGGCCACATCCTCTGGCCCCACATTCCTGCCTCTTGCCGTCACCCAAGCCACACTTTTGCCCACAAGTCTCTAATAAATTGCTATCCTAGAGTTGTCTGTCTTTTTGTCTGATCTCATGTCACCTTTTTCCTCTGGCAGCTGCTTCTCACCCACCAGGACGTGTTTTTTCTGAAACGCCACTGAAAGTTACACATTTTTATAAATAGAGGCAGACTCCAAAGCCAGAGAGGTGGGAATTACTAATGATTTTAGGGCAAATTAAACAATCAAGAGTGGTCACATCTGAACTGAGGAAAAGGGAACGGAACGAGGGAGGACACACAGTTCGGGGTCCTAACTATACCTTCTGAGGTTAAAATAAGCTGAGAGGGCAAGGAGCCTCTCTGTGGCCAAGGCCTCTCTGGGAAGCTGGGACCACGGTGCCCCTAGGGCAGCACTACTGAATAGGCTTATGCTAGGAAAAGCACCTGCTGGGCTGAGCAACCTCCTGGCAAGAAAGCGTCCTTCTCCCACGGTCCTGTTCCTGCACCCGTCCCCGTGCCTGTGCTTCTGCACAGACTCACACACCTGCTAGCTCACAAGCACCATCTCAGCGGGGAGGGCTGCTGCCCTGGATCTGTGTTGGCAGCTCTGATCAGCAGCCCACAGGGCAATGAGGCTGGTCTCATGGCCTGAGGCAGTGACTAGCATGGTCCCTCTCTCTGAAGCGGACTCCTCAGCTCAGGGGCCCTATGCAAGGTTCTACCCACCACTATACCTGAGACTTTGCTTTGCTTCTTCTGGGCCCTCAGTGAAAGGAATCCTGGGAATTCCCACACCTGCAGAAAACAACCCTGTGACTGCCCCCCGGAGGACAGCCCATGCCTGCAGCATGCTGTGGCCTTCGGGCACGTCGATAGCTGGCTCCCACCCAACCATGGTTTGTGGCCTAAATATAGCACATGCAGCTGGCTGTTTTTGTACTTGGAGCTGCTTGGCTCTGACCTGGTTTCCTGTATGGTCACTGCGAAGGGCCTGAGGGCAGGGGGCTACTGCTCACCTCTGCACCTGACCAGGATGCCCCTTTGCAGCTGTGGGGCACCTGAGCCCCCACACATGACCATCTCTGGCATCTGCAGTTCCTCCACCAGTCGCCTGGTTGGGCTGGGTCAGCCTTGACCTTGTCCCTGGGAGCTCAGGGGCCAGATGCGTCCCTGGTGCACGGCTTTGTTTTGATGGGAAGAGGTCTTCAGCCCAGTTTCTGGTAAACACTCCAAGCAGGCAGCACAGGGTTATTGCTGCAGAAAAACAAGCTGTTTTTGATTCCTCTGGTCATTTGTTCTGAACAAACAATCCCGTATTTCCCGAGTTCAGTCCTTTTGCAATCATGTTGATCTTATCCAGTGATGTTTATCGTCCTGGCGGGTCCTCTAGGCTGGCGGGGAGGACAGTGCAACTTAGAAGACAGCACTTTCCAACAGGGATCTTCGCTTTACCTTGGATACCTGGACTATGTGAAGCGTGAGGAGCATGTGGAACTGCACCATGAACTGAACTACACCAAGCAATACCCCGAACCAGCTGAAGCCTCAGTTCTGTCTGACATTCTCACGTGGGCCAACCTGGACCGGCAGCTTTCCTGAGGATCTTGAATCGAAAGCCTTGTAAACCCCTCCAAACGTTGCAGAAGAAATTTTCCCCTCTTCTGTGCAACTTGTTAAGACTTTTCCTAGCCGTGATATTCATATCTATTTCCAAAGTGACACTCAACTAAAAAGGCTCTAGATCATACTTTAACAATTGCAAAAAATATACAACTGACCAGGCTGAAGTAAACAGGGGGTTTTCTGCTCTGATGGCTTCTAGAGCCCAGGGGCATGGTGTCTGGGCAGGCAGGGGCTTGCTCCGCCATACGGAAGGCCTTGCCCAGGCCAGTGCCGTGCAGCCTCAGCCTCCTTCCACAGCCTCCTGGCTTTTCCCTGCTGTCTGGCCTGCTGCTCCTGATGACAGCTCTGAGCACAGGACTGACCAGGGCTCCATCTCTGTCCTTTGGAGTCAAGCACAAGGCGGCTGCTCCGTTACCACTCAGCACAGGACAGGAGTGGTCCCAGGCCTGAGACACAGGCTCAGAGTCAACTTGCCTGGAGCTGCTGCCTGGTGCGATCCCACCCTCTCCTGTGCCCCTACCTGCAAGGTCCTGAGACCTTCAGATGCTCAGAGCCTGCAGTTCAGGGCAGCCCTGCTGCTCAACCACCTGCAGGCCCCACCCACCAGTGTGTCCCCCTCTGTCTCAGGCCACAGAGGTCTCAACTGGGCACGGAAGCAAGGATTCTTGTCAGTGTCAACTGCGGCCGCACACGCTGTGGGATAAGAGCTTCTGAGAGCCAGGCCCACAGTGGACACATCGAGAGCCTGGCCCTCACGTCCACAGCTCAGTGCAGCACTTTTATTGAGCCTGACAAAGCCACTCTGCCGGAGAGGATGGGCAAGTTCACTGCCATTCCTGGCATCCACCTCTGACCACAGAGCTGGTCTGGGGAGCCCCGGTACCCCCAACACACCCAGGGGGCTCCCCACATTGAAGTACTCCCCCACTCTGCCCTGTCTGCAGCGCTGATACAGAATCTCTTCCATCCCCACAAGCCTTCGTAGCTCCTCCCTGGGAATCCATCATCCACAGACCCCAGCAAAGGAAAAGCAGGGGCTTCTATCTGCAGTCCTAGACAAACAACTGCTGTAGGGTTTTGCAAAGCCTTCTTGTTCATTACAGAAATTATCCACCAATCAACATACACGCTGTTCAGTGTCTGGCCCCCAGGAATTCAAAACCCTCTCTCCCCAAATGGGTCTTTCTCCTCATTGCCACACTCTGATGGGAAGTACCGAGTCACTCCAACCGCTGTAGCAAAGGTGCACAGGCATCCCTAGGGCTGCGAGATGGGGTGAGCGCTGCCTTCCAGAGCCCAGCTGCCACCACCACCATGCCCCGCCAGAGCCATGGGGCCTCCTCCCAGTGGGCTCAGGTTGGCACTGCTCCCAGCGAGCTCCAGTCATGATTGCCTTTGGGTCTCACTGAGAACAAAGACTGCCGAGAGATGCGACCTGTGGTCTTGCTGGTGACTAGACCTCTGTGTCACAGTGCAGGGCTGTGGCTTTGGGGGCCAGGGTCGCCATGGGAAAGAGAGGGGTGGAACATGGCTTTCCACAGCAGAGCCCTGAGTGGCAGCAGGACACACGGTTGGACAAGGCTCTCATGGCTCCCAGCTGATGAAGGCACGGCTGGTGGCCTGCGTTGGGTGCTGCCCTCCTGAGCAGGGGGTGTGGCACACACTGGACTGGCTGCTATGCCCAGCCAGAGGTTAAGGCTGGTGCCACAACTTCAGGGGCGCTCACTGCCCAAGCAACCTCCCGTGCAGCCCCCAGCTGAAAGGCCCCTGGCTCCCAGGGCCTGAATCTGTCCCTCATGTGCTCCCAGGGGAGCAGGGCTCCCTGTACTTAGGCTTTGACATATTAGAAGCATGGGCGCTGGATTCCTCAGGCAGTGGTGTGATCATTGTGACTGGTCAGCCCAGCCATTGGGTTCCATGGCACTTGTGGCTGGGGGTGGCGGAAGGGGCGGCACTAGTGGCTACTCGGCCTCTACCAGCTGTGCCAGGCGCTCTAGCATTGTGAGACGCAGGGCTTGGAACCTGCAGGGAGATGGAAACAAGAACTCGCTGAGGCTGGGAGACAGCAGAGGGATGGGCACACGGGCGCCTGGCCCAGGGACTGGTGCTCCCACCACCGTGTCTCCTTTAGCAATGAGGGGCAGAGCCCACCGGCTTCCATGAGGAACTATTATGAGGGCTGTAAACTGCATAAGCAGCTGGCAAAATGTGGTACATTCTATTCCTTAGACGCCCCAGTAGGGACGGGAGGCGCCAGGGTACACAGGGCGGTGGTGGGGATTAGGAAGCCCGTGTTCCAGCCTGAGCTCTGCAAACAACCTATGCTGCACCCTTCTTGGCCGGGGCCTCAGTGTCCTCTGCACTCTGGAGTCTGCCCAGGGGACTTCCGGTTCCTTTCTAGCTCTAAAGTCCTAGTCATCTGACCGTGGTGCAGTGGGTAGTTCCCTCTGATGGGGTCTCCCCAATGGCTCCCAGTGTAGGTGACTGCATGGATGGGGGTGTGGCTCTCCAAAGTCACTCAGCTGAAAGTTGGACTACAAGCCAGCCCCTCACAGGCCCTCCAGAGAGCAGCGGTTCTCTCCTTCTGGGTGTCTGTCCATGCTTTTGATCCCTGTGCCCCCTCCACCGAACTGCCCTCCTACAGCTGCGCAGCTGGGTCACCCAGTGGGGACTGCACGCCTGCCCCTGCCTTCCTAGGTGGCCACCCTGGGTCTGGAAGGACGCTAAGACTGGGTGGGCAGTCTGAGCTGCATCCCCTCTGTTCCGGCAGCTGTCACCCCAGCATGCTGTCAGCACCAAGCAGGGGCCGAGGTGGTACTGAGAGCCTCCCCAGACCTTGGGGAGCCCGCTCAGCAGAGGGGTGCTCTGTGTGCCCAGCCCAGTGTCAGGACCCATGGTTGGCTGAGAACTGCTGCTTACTTCATGGTCAGTTTGATAATTTCTCTCTCCTCCTCTTCTTTTAATTTTTCAACAAAACTGTCCAGCACAGGCATTTCAAACTTAATATACTGAGCAACCTAGAAAATCCAAGAACATTTTGATCCACTTTATGCAAGAAGTCCAAGCATACTTTCTTCTCCTCCTGGCTTCCACAGTGGACAAGGCCACCAAGGTCCCAAGTCTACAGAGCTACAGCTGCCCCCTCCCCAAACCCCACTGCATACAGAGAATGAAATCTCTTTATCTCGCAGGCAAGGCTTATCCCCAGAGGAAGCCTGGAGCAGATTATAAGAAAGGCACTGGGTCCCTGAGGGTGGGAGTGGTGGGAACCATTTCTGACAATGGAGGAAACCCAACCAGCCCATGGGGAGGCCCAGGGAGACAAAGCCCAACTGTCTCCTGGGCCCCAACCCTACAGGATTCTAAGCCAGCTTAGGCACCTCCTTTCCTTGCCTGTATTAGACCCCAGCTAAGGAACCCCCATGAGTCTTCAACAAAACCACAAGCAAACACCCTCCAGTGGAGGAAACAGCATCGCATACTAGAGATAAAAAGGAACAGACTGTGGCTTCCTGGGATCCAGGCCCATGCTGGCCTAGGCCAGCCAGGAAGGGGGCACTAGAGCTCCAGGGGACATCACCACCGAGGGCACAGGCCAAGGTCACCTTCCAGCCCCCCACCCCACCCCAGGCCCCCAGCCTCAACCCCACTCACGTCGTGGGGAACTTCCTCGCCCAGGTCCGCCTCCATCAGGAAGATCTTGACAATCTTCTCGCAGGGCCCATGCAGGATCCTGGCAATCAGTGGGTACTCACAGTCCTTTAGCTTCGTCCGCTCTGAAACAGAAGGCGATTCTCACAGCTCATAGGACGTCAGGGTGGCCTCTCCCCCAGGACAGGAGCCTGGCGGGCAGTGGGCGGTGAGGGGGCTCACTGATCCTGCTGTCCCGAGAGGGGGAGGATCTGCCGAAGGACAGCAGCGTAGGCCACCCCACACTGGCCACTGTGATGCAGAGTTATTGTGGCGAATGAGCAGGACAGACGCAGGGAAAGCTTGGTGCCCTCCTCCACCTGCCTCAAGGCATGGCAGAGTTTGTCAGGGTGCCCCCTCTCTCCACCAGGAAGGACAGGAGTCAGTCTCCAGAGGCAACTTGGGACCCTCACCCACCCAATGAATGCGACAGAAGAATCTCCATGAGGGAGCCTGCTGAAAACAAGCCCTGTTCTCATCTGTCCCCCGCACTCCCCACCCAGGGCCACCAGGAGATGTGGCCCTTCTCCTACGTCCCAGCCCCTCCTTGGCCACATCTGGGGTCATCCACTGGCAACATCAGGTGAAACCGGCCGTGCAGCAGCAAATCTCCTCGCTGCACCTCACTAAAGTAATGCCCACCCCACAGTCCTGGGATCCTGCAGGGACACTGAGTAAATAGCAAGGGATGAGGTAATCACCCTCCAGGTTAGGGACCTCTTCGAGAGCAGGAAGTCGTGACCCTGCCATCCTGCAGCTTTGATGCCCAATGTGGGTTACAATTCAGCTGTTCCTGAAGCAGAATCCCCTGGGAAAGGCATCTCTGAGAGCCCCCAGCCCCTTCCGGCCTCTCCAATCCCTGATGCCCCTCTCTGAAACTATCAAAGCCCCACTGTCTCTTGACGGCACACTCTCATCTGAATAAACCCCGTCTGAGTCCCATCTTGGCAAATTCCCCTGCTGCCTGTGTCCCTGGCTCTGCAGTGGCACCAAGAAGCCTGTGAGCCCAGGTTCTCCCCCTCCTTGGGTCACCGTCCCAGGTTCATCTTATTTACAGGGCCATGGGTAGAAGGAGATGGCTTGCTCCTTTTTCACTCGTCACTCAGGCAAGGCCCCCTGGGACACAGAGGAGCAGAGGCATAGGAGATCGGGGGCCGCTGGTGCTGCAGGGGACCTGCAGGTTCTGGACCGCAGCTCAGCCTCACAGCCCCACACAAGTCCCACCCTCCTGGCCAAGTTCCCATGAGATGGACAACTTCCATTTGACAAGATTCTGAGAGCAATCTGGGTGGTGAAGGAGCAGCATGGTCTAGGGGAGAGGAAGGGGCTGCCGGAGAGCTGGGAGCTGGCTGTAGGGACGGGGCTTTCTGCTTTCCTGCTGCACACGCAGAAGCTGGCTCTTACCCCCAGACTCGTGGACCACATAGAGCGCAAACTCCCCAGGGCCATCTTCCACCTGCAGGAGGGCCCAGAAATCAGACCTCAGCTTTGTGAGTCGAGAGGCAACAGACAACCCCCGGCACAAAGCCACACGCCCAGGATGCAGCCGGCTTTGCCTGAGTCCCAGGGCCTCCCTTGTAACCGAGTGAACCCTGCAGGTCTTCCGCCCTCCCCCTCCCAGCCCTCCCCCCAGCAAGGCCCCCACGACCCTGGCGAGGCCCCCCATGCCGCAGCCCCACTCACCCTGAACTTGCTGAGCAGCAGCGTGAGCACCTGCAGCGTGGTCATGGTGCTGTTGACCCTCACATTGGTCACGGACCCGTAGGCAGGGGTGAACACCGAGGTCTGTGCGGGAGGAAGGTGGCTCAGGACAGGCCCGGCAGGGATATGAGCCAATGGTATGGCGCCCTACTGTGGGCACACTGTGCCCTCCAGGCCAGATTTGTCCCAGACCCAAGGCACTCAAGGAAGCTGCGGTAGAACATCTTACAGAGGACCCTAGGAGATGCCCAGAGCCCACAGCACCAGGGCCAGCTGTCTCTGCACCCCAGGAACCAGACCAGGGAGGTGATTAACAGGGTGGGGTGCTGGACTCGCCCTCACTCTACCAATCAAGTCACCACATGTCTGCCGATCCCAAGGCCCAAGATCCCCATCTGTCCTCCCCTCCACGTTCTCCCAGTGGTGCTGGGCAGAGCCCTGGGTCCCACCGCAGCAGCCCCCAGTGCGTCCCCTTCCCTTAGCCCTTTCCTCCACCTTTCACATTGCTGCCCAAGGTGCCACCTTCCAAAAAAACCCGGTTCCCCAGAGTGCAGCACGGGCCCAGCCTCATCAGCCTGCTGTGCTGTGTCCCTTCCCCTCCCTGACAGGGCTGAACCGAGTCAGCCCTGGGAAAAGAACACCAGGCCATGTCATCCACACGGTGATTTGCCAGAGCACGTTTGGAAACCATGGTTCTAGCTAAAGACATCTCTAGGCTTCCACAGCCATGCTGTGCCATCCCAGCTCCCCAGTCACACACACGACACCAAGCACCTTGGGCTTCCTCACAGCTTTGGAGGAGGCACATTATATTCGTGTGTGTGTGTGTGTGTGTGTGTGTGTAGAAGGAGATAGAACTCAGAACTTTGCACATGCTAGAGAATGCTCTACCACTGAGCTACTTTCCCAGCTCTTGGCCTGGAACTTGTAATCTTTCTGCTTCAGCCTTCTGAGTAGCTGGGATCAAGGTATATACCACTACACTCAGTATTTATTCTTGCAGGTATTTTGCTTTGGCCCCAGAGACACTATACAGCTGATCCACAACTAGGATAATTCGCTGCATAATTTCTTAGCTTTACGATGATGTGAAAACAACATGCATTGGGTAGAAACTGAAAGTGAGTTGTGTATTTGAACCTTTCCCCAGGCTAGCGATGTGCTGCAGGGTTGTGCCTCCCGGTGCAGACAGGGGCAGCCAGTCGCAGCCTCATCCCTCAGCCACAGATCACTCCGGGGACAGCCAGTACCACAGTCACTACATGTCTGCCCAGGGAGGTGGTTTGGTAGGGTGGGCAGAGGAGATTTGCCTTTGCCTTAGGGCACTGTAAACCTGTGCTGACTGCATGGGACCTAACTCAGGGGCATCCGTACATGAAGTCACACAGGACACGTGTGCTGGACAGTCCTCAGCACCCACCTGCTGGACACTGCACCTGCCAACACTGATTTAACCCTCTCTGCAGCCTCGGGTGCACCTAGAACTCATCCCCTTTTCTCGGAAAGGAAACCCAGGTGGGGAAATCAGGGAGCTGGTCAGGATCACCCATCTGAAAGGACAGTGCCATGACCAAGGGTCTCAAGATGACCGACACCCCGGGGGAGGTGGGAGAAGCCAGTGCACCAGAGCTGAACCCCACAGTTTCATGTCCCTTGAGGCAAAGTCCTCTTTTTTCTAAGAACACGGAACTGGGAAGAGGCTATACCCACAGACATGGTCTTTGAAGATGTTTGAGGACTTCCTTAAAATAGCACATTAGTATTTACTCAAACACTTACAACTGGTGCTTAAGTCTTCCGCAGACTAAACCCCTTCGGGAACAGGATTTAAAGGACACCCTCCAGTCATTCTGTAGCACTGACTTCAAAGCTTGCCAGAGGCCAGGGTTAGGAGAAGGGGAGTGATGGGATGGATTAAAGTAGGGTGCTTCAGCTTGCCGAGCTGAGAGTTTTTTCCTAAGGTCCTGCGCACTCCCAGAGTGACTTGAGCAGTCCCTGCAAGGCCTGCCCTGGGCTGCTGCTCCTGCCGATGTGACCCCAAGGCCCCCCCACCCCCACCCGTGTGTCATCCAGGAGGGCCATGCCCAGCTGGGAACCCCTGCTCCATTTCCCAGTGAAGCAGGATACAGCCAGCACAGGCACAGAACACTCGGTCCGGCCTCACCCTGCTGCCACTCCTTCCATTTATAGTAACAATCGCTTCTCTTTACAGCGCCTGTGTTTTCAGAGTGATGTAATAGGGGAAGGCAATCGGTTCCCAAGGTCAGGACAATGCACACTTGGACAAAAGGCAGTGCTGGGAACCCAGCCCAGCCAGGTTCTCTGGGAACAAACAGGGCCCCTGCACCCTCCATACGGTCTCACCCCACCAGGACACATGCCGTTCCCATGAGATGGGTCCTTGGCTTGGGGAACCCTCTTAGAAATGGCCTCAACACAGATAAACTTGGCGTCTCCATTTGCCAAAATCCCCAGGACTTGGAGAATGGATGGATGGTGGGTGGGGGGTGGGCAGAGGACAGTGGGTCCTGGGTGGGGCTATTTTGGGGGTGCGATTTTGGGCAAAATGATTCTTCCCTGCAGCCCTCAAGGAGAGTCACTTGAGCCACACTGGAATGTCACCTTATGATTGTAGAAATGCCCATTGATCGAAAATCGGTGCCGCCGGATCCGCTGGGCCTCGCCGGGCCCATGGCGCTTGGGTCGCCTCTGGATCATGCAGCTGGCGTCACTTTTGGTCCGCATCAGCTGGGGGACCTCCTCATCCTCCTCCGGGGTCCCTGAAGGAAGAGAAGGATGAGCACTTAGCTCCTGGGTCACTCCTGCAGGAGGCTGTGCCAGGGCATGGTGGAACCCCAGTACACAGACAGGGCAGGGTCACCAGGCCACAGCCCCCAGTTTGTTACAGCCCAGCAAGGCATCCTCTGAGCACCCCTCTGGGACAAAGAGGACCGGAGAGGTTCTGGAGCCTGGAGTGTGAAGACCAGGTCCTGCGGGCCGTGCCCTGAGCTGAGGGTCCTCCTCTGTGCACAGTGACACATGCAGGACACTTGGGCCACCGACACATGTCCACTCTGTGCGGAGCTTCCTGGGTGAGGATCCCAGGGGTTGCCCCGAAGATTAATTCAATGCTCCTAGCTCGTCTGCAGGCTGCTCTCACACCCTCTAGGTCCCTATGTCCCCGTCCCTGCCCCTCTGAGAATGAGACACGTCCCAGCATCCCAAGGGCTCCGCTTACCTGAGCTGTCCCTAGAGCCTGCAGCCTGGTGTGCGGCCTGGGCACTCGGCTCCTGGGCAGCAACTCTGGAGTCCTGCGGGGCCGACTCTTTCCTGAAAGGAACCATGGCAGTGCTCAGGTAACCAGGCACAAACAGGCGACTCAGCCGAAGGAGGAGCCCCCCACCCCCCACCCCGGGGCAGGACGCAGGCAGAGCCAAATGCAGGTGAGTGAACTTCTAACAGGAAGGGAAAGCCAAGGCTTCCTGGCCCTTGCTGGGAGAAGCAGTCTGGCCTGCTGGGCTGTGACCCGGGGACACACACAGAGCCAGTGCTCTGTCTTGGGCCAGGGCTCAGCCAGGTCAGTGTCAGTGCAGCCAAGGGCCTGGAGGCTCACGGGGTTTCCCAAGGGCTGGGGGAGTCAGGCAGAGGCAAGGACAGACCCAGGGCAGGGCACCCGGTGATGGTGCTGGTGCCGAGAGAAGGAGCAGCGCTCTGAGTTGGATGTAGTCCAAGTACGGGGATGCTGGGAGGTCCCGGGGATGTGGCCAGTGGTGCCTGGGACTATTTTTCCACTTCCGGGGAGTGTGCCTTCGTGGCTGGCATGTGTGCGGGGAGCTGGGACTTGGCTGTGTGGGGTGTAGCGGGGACGGAGGAAGTCACTGGACATGGTTAGGCTGTGGTCTTCTGGGGGCAGCAGGTGAGGTGCCCGGGGCTGGAAGGCGTCACAGAGGCCCTGTCCCACCCTGTCCCAGCACTCACAGCGGGCAGCTGGCCCGTGCAGGCAGCCACAAGGGGGAAGGGAGGTGCGTGGGCTCCCGGTCATCCTGCATCTGGAGGCGGATGGGCCGGCGGAGCCCCCAGGCGATGTTGAGGAGCCCCTCGATGATCAGAGCCCCTTCCTCCTGTGGGAAGCTCCAGTTAGCTGCACCCCTGGGTCACCGTCCACTGCCATGTGCCCAAACGCACAGGTGTGACGCGCCCCGGGGCAGGAGAGGGGCTGGGGAGTGCTGAGCTGGGTGCCCCACAGGAACCTGCAGTTGACTGCAGGCATGTCCACACCGCAGCAGGAAGCACATCTCAGGAAGCCCAGCCTGGGCCCCTGCCCACACTGCACTGGGCAGATTCGGACGTGCGCCGTCTCTCTCCTCACCGGCATGGGACTCTCTCAAGAGCACAGGGACCCTGGGGCTTCTTCCCCTCTGGCCGGACTGCCACGCGGGTTAGGTGGTAACACCTAACAGTTAGGTGGTAACTGTTTCTAGTTTCAAACATGCGTCATCCACAGAGGAAATCACCTACCCCAGGGTTATCAACAACACACTCAGCTTTCTGATATGACCTTGCGCTGTTTGCCAAGAAAGAAACCGAACAAGAAACTCTGGGAGCTATTTTTTTTTTTTTTTTTTGGTCCTGGGGTTTGAACTCAGGGCCTTAAGACTAAGCTACATCCCTAGCCCTCTTTCAGTTTTTTTTTTTTTTGTTTGTTTGGTTTTTTTTTTTTTTTTTTTGAGAAAAGGTCTTGCTAAATTGTCCAGGCTGGACTTAAATTTGTGGTCCTCCTGCCTCAGCCTCCCTCTGTGCTGTGATTACAGATGTGGGTGACTGCTCCCACCTACAGAGCTGCGGTGACCCCCACTGATGCTACACAGGGCCAACCAGTGAGGAAGGAATGGCACTGGTGTCTGGGCCCACAGGTCCTTGGGAGAAAGGGAGGCTGAGGTCAGATCACCTCCTTTCCTTTAATCCCAGCACTTGGGAGGCGGAGGTAGGCGGATTGTTGTGAGTTCGAGGCCAGTTTGGGCTACAACGTGAGCACAAGGCCAGCCTGAGCTACACAGTGTGACCCTGCCTCAAAAAAAACTAGGGCCGGGAGTTTGGCACAGTGGCTTAAGTGCCTGTCTGCCAGGCGCGAGGCTGTGAGTTTGATCCCCGGTGCCACAAAAAAACAAACAAACAAAAACAAAAAACAAAAAACACCACCTCCTTTGCTTTGGCCTCAGGGGCCTCTGGCTGGAAAAATTCTGGCCCCACTGAACACCTCGGGTGTGGGGCAGCACATTCCCGGGACTCAGCCCCCTCCAGCTCACCCTGGATTCTGGGCTCAGGAAAACTTGACCAGCCATGAGGGGTTCACCCCTGGGCCACAGGAGATGGGAGTCCTGGAGAACCAGCTGGTGTCCTGGGCCGGAGGGGGTCACAAATGAGGGCAGGGTGGGTGGGCGGGGCTCCTGCAGGTAGGAAGCGCCTGGGCAGGGGCTGGCACACTTGGATAGGTGCTCCCTGCTGCCCAAGACCGGCAGAGGCCTGGAGGAGGGGTGCCTCTGCACTCCAGTGTAGGGGAAAAGGGGCTGGGGAGCAGGGCATGGGGCTGAAAATGCCAAGGCTAGGCCATGAGAGGCCCCTAGGGGAGACCTGGGCTGCAGTGGAGGGCAGAGGAGGCTCTGGGCCCAGAGGGTGGAGGGGTTGCCGTGGGCAGCTGGAGGGGCAGCTGTGCTGGGTCGTGCTGGGTCAGGCTGAATGTCCCCACACAGGATATTCCTGTGCCCGCCCTCCACTTGCCCCACCCACACCGAGGGGCCACACTAGCCCGAAGTGCTCTCTGACCAAGTCGGGAAGGCTGAGGCCAGAGCAGCGTCTGCCAGGCCACAGATCCCAGGATGGGGAGGGCACGCAGGCCGTGGCAGGACTGTCCCCTGGGTCTCCTGACCCGGGTGGCACCACCAGCCCAGAAAGGTTGTGAACTTCCAGTATGGGAAGCCACTCCAAGCCTTTAAACCCTCTTCCTCCTCACTTGGCCTCTTGGTTAATTAGCTCATTGGTAAAAATACAAAGAGGAGCCAGAGAAACCCACTCGGGCTGCAGAGAAGCATAGGGCAAGGGGCCTGGGTGCAGTCAAACCCCAGTCTCTGCTCCCAGGAACCCACAAAGAAACCTCCCTATGCCTTAAGAACTCGGGGTCCTCGCCTTGCCCTCCCTGCCTCAGAGCTCAGGGTCCATCCAACCCTCCAGTCTCAGGCTTGGTGGCCTCTCCACTCCACGTCTCCACCTGAGGGCACAGACAGATGTAGCCCAGGTGTGCCCCGGGTGAGCCCCAGGTGAGCTCCAAGTGAGCTCGGGCCTGTCTGAGAAGCACATGATGCCGGCTCTTTACCTGGAGCCTTTTAGGGCTGCCCCTGGTCCTCAGCCACCTCCTGGGCAGTGGTCACTCTGGACTTCCCAACATTGCTCCCCATCAGGCACCCCTAACCCAAGCGCTGCGGACAGAGCAGAGGCTGCAAGCCAGACCTCGGCCCTCGCTCTGATCCTGTGGTGTCCTTCACCGCCCGGGGCGGTGCGGGGGTGAAACCCAGCATCCTCACCAAGGTCCTCTGCCCTCCTCCGACATGGACCAAGCCAGCACCCCTGCCAGCCTGGCTGTGTGCTGCATATTCAACCCAGCTTTCCAGACACAGCTGCAGGCTGCCCAGCCGCCCCGCCCACCAGGCTGTTTTCCTGCGGGCGCCTCCCTTCCCAGCACAGCTATTTTTGGCCCTCTGACAGTAACTGAAGGCAGGAGGAAAGGTATAAAAGCAGCTGCATGCCTCCACTAGACAGCTAGGGGGAAGCGTCCGCCTGACACAGTTGTTCACCGTGCAACCCGCCCAGACACAGCCTGCCTGGTCTTTGCCCCCAGCTCAGGACAGGACTGTCTTTGCTGTTACCTCCCTGCCACACCAGGCCCCTGGGCTCCAGGTAAGACAGAGCTGCTGCCTGGGGCTTGAGGGGAGCACAGGGCACAGCGAGGCAGGGCCCCCGGCCTCACTGTGGTGCAGATGGCACCCAGCACCAGGGGCAGCAGTGGGTCCCAGTGGAGTCTGCCGGGGACTCACACAAGGTGGTTTCACGTATTTCTCGCACGTCACTGCCAGGGCGTCTTTATAACTCTGTCCACAGGGGTGGGTAAGTGGTGGCCTGAAGAGGTGCCCAGCTTTCTCTGACCCACATCTGTGTACTTCGGCTCCCTCGTGGGTGCCGGGTCTTGGATGACAAAGCCATAAGCAGGAGGAGTGAAGAGCCCCGGGCCTGAGGGAGGGCACACGGGAGCAGCGGGATGGCACGGCAGACCCTCACCCCTGTGCGCCTTCGGCCAACAGGTCGTCACCATGCGGTCTCGGCTCCTGCTGTCGGTGGCCCCGCTGCCCACCATCCGCGAGACCTCGGAGGAGATGCAGCCCACAGACCCAGGGCAGGAGCCCCTGCCTTCTCCCAGCCTGGAGGACTACGTGAGGTCCATCTGCCAGCTGGCGCAGCCCACCGCCGTGCTGGACACGGTCACCACCCGCGGCCAACCCAGCCCACCCCACCAGGCAGCCAGGGACAGAGAGAGCCAGGCTTCCTCCCCGCAGGAGACCGGTGCCTTCTTCAGCGGCCCAGGGCCCACACTGCCCTCTGCTGGTGCCGCAGACCCGCTGGACTGGCTCTTCGGAGAGTCCCAGGAAAAGCAGAATAAGACTGACTTGCCCTGGAGGGCAGTCCTCTCTGCCAGGTCCTGGAGCAGGCATGGGCAGGCGGACAGTGGCAAAGCCAGGTCACCAGAGCTGTCCCTGGTGACGCCGTCACAGCACGGGCACCAGAGTGCCAGCCTACAGAGCCAGACTTTCTCGGCCTCCCGCTGCAGGCCCCGGCCCGGCAGCATCCTGCGCACTGTCTGCTCACAGCTCCCGGTCATCCACGAACTCTGAGCCTCCTAATAAAGCCTTCCATCCCAGCTGCAGGCGTCCCTGTCATCTCGGCCCTCCCCACAGCATGCGGGTCCTTGCAGGCTCCTAGAGGGGACAATTCTAGCAGGGCTGCCTGCCCAGCCACCTGCAGTGAAACCCACATATCTGCCTCTGCTGGTTGAGAACCCTGAGCAACTTGGGGGTCTCTGCCCCTTGCTTTGCCATGGTGGGAGGAGGTGACTGAGGGACCCATCACAGACACCTTGAGGAGAGAGTGCACCCCCATGCTCTGGGGGGCAGGAGGCATCACAGGTGGGCCCTGGGCACCCCAACCTTGGCCCACACACTTTGGGTTCTCACATGGGCTCTCAGCAGAGGCTCTACTGGGTACCCCAGGGGACCCTGCTGCCTCTAGCTCATAAGTCCTATTGTGGTACTGGAGAGTCCCCAGGTTCAGGGTCAAGGTTCCACTGAAATAGCCCCAGGATGTCAAATGCTGAGACCTGGTATCCTGGTCTCCACCTGTCCCCATGCCCAGCAGCCTCACTGAAGGGTCCACTCTTGTCTGTGAGCTCGGTGCAGGCCTTGTCCGGACCAGGTCTGTCCAGATGTCCTAAGTCTGGGTGTCCCTGGTTACTGGAGGCCAGGCATGCACATAGGACAGGGGCAGGAGGACTTCCTTCACCCGGGAGGAGTGGCTGGTACTGGACAGGACAGAAGGACAGCGAGGAGAGGACAGAGCTGCATCTGCTCCATCTCCCCACTCGGCCACACCAAGCTCCTGTCTCTCTTTCTGTGTGAGTGTGGTTATTTCAGCTGCCTTGGAGTTGCCGAAGGTTTCTGTCCTCCTGTGCATGTCCCACACACTAAAGAGGAAGCTGCAGCCTCTCTTTATCTATAAAGTGGGGACACCAGCATCTGCCCTCACCCCTGGGGTGAGGCTTGGGGAGCTGCACAGTGAATGTGGGGTGCTGGACACCTCCACAGATGTGAGCGCCGGTCACAGCTGCTGTGGCCCCTCAGTGGCCTCAGACCTGCAGGTCCCTGACCTTCAGCAAACAGAGTCACAGGGAGGGTGGGCCTGGCTGGTGAGCCAGCACGCGGTCAGCAGACCCTCCATGTTCCGAACCATGCTGCGGGGGGAGGGAGTGGGTAGGGCACCCCAGGCTTGGGGCTCCTGCAAACCCCTGGTGTGAAAAAGTTGACCCAAGAAAGTCCTAGGCTCAGGCCAAGAGACCACTCAGCCCACAGGACACCATGCACCGGGAACCCCAACACCATCACAGAAAGAGTGGGAGGTGGGGGCTGTAGCAGCGGCCCAGAGAAGAGGGCAGAAGAACCCAGCAGAGCCCCTTCCCCCTCCTGCCGAGCCCTCTGCGGGAGCCGGCTGTCACTGTCACCATCACTACCGCTGGTGGCTGCAGTTGGAGGGGTGGGGACACAGGCTGCTCTTTGGGAGCAGATGTTCAAGGAGCAGACCACTTACACCGGGGCCCAGTGGTCTCTCCCGCAGCAAGATGGGGTGTGCTGCACACTTAATGCCACCAGGGGGAGCTCATGAGCCCCTGCAGCCGCCCAGAGGTGGGCCGGCCTGCCTTCCTGGCTCCCACTGCCCTGCCGGTGATGGGTCACACCCACACTTCCAAATAAACACCAGCCTTGTGGCAACCCTCCGCCACCTGCGCAAGGCACGGGTGCTCTTAGCGGCTCACCGTCATGGTAGGACCAGCACAACTGTCCCAAAAGCAGGGTCACAGTGAGGGCGGCTGGTGGCTCGGCCTCTCCCATAGGAAAATGGGAGTAGGGTCACATTTGTCCCCGGACACACCTCGCTCTCCACGCTCTGCCGACACCAGACAGGACAGTGCGGGAGAAGGACCCCTTGTTCACAGACTCTGGGAGGGCAAACCCAGGTGCACCTCAGCTTGGCGACCAGAGCGACAGCTCTGTTCGGTGATACTCAGCAGAGACCCCAAGAACTTGACTCTTAAGACCGACGACAGCACTTCCGGGCTACAAACAACTGTGCTCAGATTTCAGGGTCACACTAACTCCAAGGTGACCGTGGACTAAAGACTCCGGTTCCAACAGTCTCGTTTCTTTGCCTGGAAAATGACTGTTCTGAGGTCACAGAACCCTTGTTTTGTAATAACTGAGAGAGACAACATGTGCGGTGCCCTGGGGCTCCCCAGAGAGATGTCAGCTCCTCCAGTTTGCCTGGGGAGGCCAGTCTGGGGTGGCCCTGCAGTCTGTGCCTGGTGCTGGGGGCCCCAGGACATTCCAGGTCTGCGATGTGTGTGCCAGGGACCTCAGTGAGACTCCAAGGAGTGGGGTGCCCCAGAACCAGTCCTCCCCATCGGCATCTGCACTCTGACCCCTGAGGCCTGCAAGCTTGTTGTAATGGCGTTGTCACCCCCAAAAAGATATGCATTCCTTGCTTGGAATTCCTGGTTCGTGAGGGCTACAGAAGGGTCCTGAAAGGGACTTCCCAGCTCTGTGGAGATCACGTCAGGCCCCACCTTCCCTCCAGGGCTAGGAACATGAGAACCCCGCCACGGGTAACTCCCCACCCAGCAGGCTGCCAGAAATGCCAAGTGGATCCCATGCACAAGTGCAGAACCAGACTGGGTGGGGTCCCCAGCCCAGCTCCCCACACCGTCCCTAAGAGGCGGTGCTCTGGGGAATCCCTGGCACCAAGAGCAAGCTCTCGCTCATGGTTCTCAGGCCCAACCTGCCCCTGCAAGGCCTGAGGGGCCAGACACCCCGGGCAGGGAGAGGGAGGAACCCACACTTCTCCCTGGATCCCAGGCCACAGCACCAAAGCTCCTGGCACAGGACCACACAGAAGACCACCAGGGCCTTGGAGGGACCCAGGGCCCAGAACAAAGCCCAGCTAGGAGACCTCTGACCACACCAGGCCCCTACCAGGGTCTGCAGTGGGCACCAGCTTCTCCCTTGGCAGAGCACAAAGATCAGAACCCCTTGACCCCATTTGCCATACCCCAGGGGCTCCCTGCACAGGAAAGAAAGGAGCCAGAGGAACCCAAGACAGCCAGGCGGTGGGCCAGAGCCCTGGGAGAGGCAGGGCAGCGCTGGGGCAAGTGGCATAAGACAGGCAGTGAGAGGACAGGTGAGGAAACCGTCAGAGCTGCTGCCAAGGGCCAGTGGGAGGCAGCTAAGGGCAGGTGGGTGTGCAGTCTGCAGCTTCTGGGTGGGCACGGGCAGCCCAGCCCCCCTGGCCAGAGATCCCAAGCAGCGAGCCCTGAGGCTAGACCGATGGCACTAATGCCTGCCTGGGTGCCCTGTATGGTGCCTGTTGGGGGATGGGGGCTGTGAGTAGCTAAGGAAAGGTGGCCCTGATGAGGTCCCTGTGGGCTCCTGTTCCTACAGGTGACAGCAGAGAGGACCTGGACCTCACTGGCTCCTCAGATGCTAATGGATGGGGAATGTCCAGCCGCCCAGTCAGTCCCCAGATAAAACTCCACACAGGGAGATTCACGGAATTAGACCCAGATGGGGCACAGAGCTGTGACCGAGGCTGTCAGAGATCGGGGGTGGACGCCAGCACTGCGCTAGGTCAGCCCCAGAGCCTATGCTCCTATGTCCTCAGGAGCACAGCAGGCGCCGGAGGCCCTGCCCAGCCTGGCCACAGTCTGTTAAACCCAAGGGCATCTCAAGACGTGGGAAACCACTCTTGAAATCGTGGGTACCATATCTAGCTTCTTTCAAAGTGGGGAAGGGTCTGCAGTACCAGGTCACATTCCTTGGGCAGCCATGCACAGGACCCAAGGGGTGCTGCCGTCTTGGGTGGGGGACTCCCCACACATCCACACTGCTGAGCCCTGTGACCTGGGGTGGTCCAACACACCACTTTCCAGATGGGGGTGCCAAGGAGCAGGGAGACGGGTGAGAAGGTCCAGACACCCGGCTGGGCTGGGTGCAAAGTGACTGGTGTGGAAGGCAGAGGAAAGCAGGGCTCAGGCTCAGGGCTTCCCCCCGGCAAGGTCCTGGGGGACAGGGCAGGTGCGCAGGTGACCGCTCCCCGCTCTCAATTCTCGGGGGATACACAGTTCCTTCCTGCCCTTGGAGAACTTGGCCCAGCCAGGGTGACTGACTGTGCGACTTTTTACCCAAACTGAGACACTCTTGCCTTTGAGAGGGACAGACTCCACAGTGACCCTGGCCAGACCTCGGTCACAGTGAGGCGGGGGTGGGGGCACCTCACCTCTCGGTGTCTCAGTTGGAAGCTCCTGCCCTCGTGGTAGCAGTTGTAGGTCTTCAACAGGCTCAAGAGCTCAGACCTGCGGAGGGAAAGACACGGGACATGTGAGACAGAGGGCCGGACACAGTGCTGGCCTCACGGGCCACACAGTAGCACATGTGATCAGCCCCTCGTCTTCCGGAAGTAGTGTGGGCCCTTGGACGGCAGGGAGGGGCTGGGAAGGGTGACCCCCACTGGCCGAATAGTGACACTGTAGTAGATGCGTGTCCCTGATGACCTTTGTATCTTCCTCTCACTTCCTCAGGGCACTCCAGGTTTGGGGTCCTGACATTTCCAAAATCTTGCTTCCCCGAATTAACTCACACGAAGTCCCCGCATGGCTGCTGTGGGCACCAGGAGATGCTGGTCGCATCCCTGCCTGGGCTTTCCAGGGTACAGCTGAGGTGTGCGGACATCAGGCTGAGGGAGGAACCTGGACTCTCGGGACGGCTGCGCTGCCCACCCGTAGGACTTTCCCAGGGCGACAGGAAGCTGAGGCGCGGGGACATAGCAGATGGGCAATCTCAGGTCTCCCAGCAGCCAGGTTAGCTGGGGACACAGCACACAGCGGGTGCAGTTAGAATGGGCAGCACCCCGCTGACCAAGATCCCAGCTGTCACCGCCGGCAGGAGCTCAGCATAACGTAACGAGAGCTGGTGCATTTTTATTCTGCACGAAGCCTCTGCCATCCGAGTGTCCTTTCTAAGAACCCGGAGTCACATGGGGTTTGTGGCTGCCCCGCTGGCTCCAGAACCTGCTGCGCCTCCCAGAACTGTGCTTCCAACTCCTGCAAGCAGCTCACAGAGGGGCCAGCATCCTGCCCTAGGTTGGGGAGGTGTGGCCTGCATGTGACACGGGAACCAGGACTGGGGAAGTGATGTGTAACTTCTAGGCATCCACCAGTCGACTTGGACACAGTTTTAGCAAGTGTGTTTCATGTGGCGCTGATCATGCCATGATTATTGGGACTTTTCACCATTGTTCTGAGTGTGGAATTTAAACACAAAGAGAGAGCCCTGCTGTGGGCAGCAACGGGACAGGGTGGGGTGGGAGGAGGCCTACTTTGTTGGGGTGCTCCTTGGGGGACCTACGGGAAGCCCACGGCAAAAGCTCACCACTCCAAGGGTGCCGTCGGGTCTTGGGATTGGAAGGCAGGAATTGCCCACGCTTAGAACTCAAAATCCAAGATAAAATGAAAAGAACTACCTTTCTTTGTTCAGAAATGGATGTGAAAAAATGCCCCAAATGTGAAATAAGTAACGTTAAAAAAAATCCATAAAACGCATTTCGTCATTGAAAACCGACAATCAGTTTTGAGTTTACTTTTTACCTGTTTAACATAACCAGAGCAATGGTATCACTCAAGACTTCAAATAAATTAGACACCATTCCTTCAGAGCCACAGCTGGTGCCTTCCTGCCTTCCTGCTCCCAAGGGCCCAAGGATCCGGCCACACCCCAGCCACCCACACCCTGAAGGGCGCCTGGATCTCCAGACAGACAGACAGGCCCGGGGCATGCGTGGCTGCAAGGAGAAGGGCTGTCCCGGAGCGCCTCCCCCACACACCCCGGGGGGCTTACTTCAGGATGGACTTGCTGTCGCTGATGGGCACGAGGGAGCTGGAAGGAGAGTCGTCCTTCATCTTCTCCTCTCGCCGCAGACCCAGAAGTTACCTGCAGGGAAGACGCAGTGGGTGCAGCCAGGTGAGCGGGGTGGAGCCCGGCCAGGCAGCGCCCAGCACACTCAGCCCTGGCACAGCGGCTGTTGGCCATGGTGAGGGCGGAGCTGGGGAGACAGCCCCAGAGGGCCCCTCCTCTGAACCACTCCAGAATCCCGAGGCATCTGGCCGTTTCCCAGACACTGCAGGCCACATGCTCTCGGCCCGCACTGGGAATGCCCTGGGGATGCCTTCTGACCCCCACCCCAGTCCTCCGAGGCCACCCTTCTGCGTTCTCCTTTTTTGCAGAGCCACTATCACTGTGTCAGGGTGTCCACTGGCTCCCTGGGCCCAGAGGGGCTGGCCAGGCCTGGATCGTGCTCCCCACATGCAGGGCCTCCTGTGAACCCTCATATCCAGCCCTCGCTGCATCAGCACAGGCAAGGATCCTGCACTCTCACCTTACAGCTGAGAAGGCCGCGGTGGGGCACGTGGTCCAAGGTCACTCAGCAGGAGACCAGCAGAGCCACTGTCCCCCACTCTGCAACCAAGTCTCTGCCCTGCTCCTGGTCAGGGACTTAGCTCCTGCCTTGTTCCCTCTGGACAGTGCACCGTCCAGCTCAGGACCTCATGGACCCCATGTGCAGCTGGCCACGGTGTCTCTCCTCTCGCACCACAGAGGGTGAGGCTCCCCCATTCTCCTGGCTTCCTTCAAGGGGAGGGGATTCAGACACCTTTCTCCACCTGGCCGGCCTCTCCTGCTGGCTCCTCCTGTCTCCCCACATCACCGCATCTCCCACAGGTAGGGGGCCAGGTCCACAGTCCCCAGGGCACCCCTCAACCCTCCATGGACCTGAGCCCCAAGTCAGTGCTCTTTCTACCTTCTTTCTACCTGGCCCATACTGAGGACAGGATGGAGGTCATTTTAGGTGCAATAAAAATAAATGCACACATTTCTACTGCGCATGCTACACACATTTCTATGGCTGCTTCACAGTTCATAAACAGATTTGCTCTCCCAGCAGGTCCTAGTCACACAGCACAGTAAGTTTTTCATTTCTTAGTCAGTCAAGAAGCTGTCACTGAAATGCAGCATCACTACTCCTGCACTATGCAGCTGTAATTAAGTAAATAAGGGAAATTCCACAGTTGATCTGACAGTCGATCTGACAACCAAGAGGGCAGCTAAGTGACAATGTAGGGGTGGACGCCAAGGACATGTGGGCAAAGGGATGCTTGGGTCAGGTGGGAAGGAGTCAGACAGTGAGGTTTCACAGCATTACTCAGGATGCCATGCCATTAACAAGTCAGGAATTGGTTATTCCCAGAAGTCTCCATTTCATATTTTCGGACAGACTGACGTGGATAAGAGACCACAGCAAGCAAACGCATATGTAAAGGGACCACGGTATTCTGGCCAGGGCCCCTCTCTTATCAAGGCCAGGAAAGTCCCCCCACACCCTGGTGCTAATCTGCCTCTACCTCCCTCCTCCTAAGTTGTAACTTGGGTTTGCGGGGTAGTGACACCAGAAGGTGACATGACCAGGGTGGCCCTTGTGACCTTCCAGTCACAGAGGTCAGCTCACTCGCAGATCCTGACATCCACTCACGGGTGTCCAGCCCCGTGCGTCCTCCCATCTGGGGACTCACTGCATTCAGCAGTGCCCTCGGGGCCATGCTGGTGCAGCACTCCAACCCTGGGCCTGACCAGAGCCGTCCAGTGCTCTCCCTCCTGGCTGACCCCATGCAGGTGACCAGCCTGCCCCCTGCGCAGGGTGCATGTCTGACCACACAGGCAGAGGAATCATGGTGGGAGGACAGGGAGAGGACCACACATCGTCATCCCTGCCCTGGTCTAGAGGATGCAGCCCACAGTCTAGAGAGAGGTCCTACCGCTGCAGGGGGCTCAGCCAGTGCAGCACAAAGAGTGGTGGCCCCAGGGTCAGGGCTAGGGAACTGCCACTGCCTTCTTCCTGGCCAGGCAGCAGGGATTTCAAACCCAGGTCTCAGTTCTTCAGCCCTCATCTGTCTTTGGAGGCTGACCGGCTGCTCCCAGCAGCTGGGAAATTCCTCAAACACACCAGGCAAGAGCTGCCCCCGCCTGGGTTTTGGGTGCATGCAGCCTCTGCGGCCCATGGCACAACCGTGTCTTGCTGTAAGCAGTTCACAATGGCAGAAGGGATGGGCTGGATTCTCTCTCTTTCTTCCCAAGTCCTCTAGGCTGAGTGGCACTGTCCCCCTCCTCCATACCCTTCAGGACTGGAGCAGCCTCCAACCACCCGTCTTTCTTGCCACCTCCTCCTAACTCCCAGACCCTTGGGTCCATCTCCTGAACTGACTTCCCAGAAGCTCAGGAGCACAGAAGAGGGTGACAAAGTCTTCCTGCTTTACTGCTGCTCCCAGCACCACACACACGGTCCCAGGAGGTCCATAAGTGTTTGTTGAATGACTGTGTGAATATGAGATTCACGGGCTCCCCAAGTCTGATCTTCCAGAGTTGTGTGTGTATAGCAGGATCATAAAATACATGTGTCCAGGAGTTACAGAGGGGATGGAATTGAGGGATATGGGTCACAGAGGCACTTTGGAGCTGGGGGACTCATGACAGACCTGTTTCACAAAGGTAGCAAATATCTGGGTTTTCATGGGTTACACCTACTGCATGAGACGGTCGCTGTGCCTTGAGTGACGGCGTGACTGCCAGCTGTCCCTCCCCTCTGCAGCCAGGTGGGTCTGTGTGACCACTCCTGAGCCAGAGGCTGCACACCGAAGTGTCCCAGGCCACTTCCAGGCTGGCACCTTTAAGAACCAGCCCCAGTCTCTGCCATGGTGACAGAAGGCTTCGTGTTCTCATTAGTGTGGGCCCTCGACGGCCAGCTGGGTGCCTGGGTAAACTTAGATCAGAGCCCCAGGGCCAGCCACACTGGATGTGCACTGGCAAAGAGACCTGGCCTCCACTGTGACGACCCACTGGCGTCCTAGGGATTTGTTACTGTAGCAAAACACAGCCCAGCCTGACTACTGCAGTGAAGACAGCGTGCACATTAATTTAATATTTTGTATTTCAATGTGCTTAGAAATACTACACAGCCAGACCAAACTCACTTGCAAGATGGATGCACTGGCGGCAGCAGGGCTCTAGTTTGTGCCTTCTGCCTCATGTCGAGACTCAGTTTACAGCCCTGGCCTTCTCCCACAGCGTATGGGGCACATGCGCAAGGAATTCCTTGCAAGCCAGACAGCAGCTTCTTGCTAGTAACAGGCACTTTCCCAAGGCCACTGGGCTGGGAGCCGCTGGCCCATGTGGCTCCATGTGGCTGCAAGCCTTCTCCTCCGAGCCTTAACCTTCTCGTCTGTGTGGCGACAGCATTAACCCTCCGGGTCTGACGCCGTCCCAGCTGCAGCAGTGCTTGTTCACACACAACTTTGCCACTTGGGTTAAAGAGGCTGCTCCACTTGGCAGCAGGAGGGTGTCGGGGCCCTGTCCCGGGAGCACCAGGTGATGCTGGGTGCCAAGTCCCGTCCTCCCTTGCTGGCCTGCAGCTCCTTCCCCCAAGGACATGGCCAGTGTGTGGGTCTCCAGCTGCAGGGGGCAGCAGTGGCCACTCAGAGGAGAAGTCAAGAGGACAGCAAAGGACCAGAGGACAGCTCTGGATTGCAGATGGCAGAGCGAGGGGAGAAGGGTGAAGGGGCACAGAGGGCAGACAACCAGGCTGTGTAGCGACAGAGTGTGGGTCACCATCCCAGGAGAGGACAGGGGCAGGGAGCAAGACTGGGAGTGACAAGGGCCACTTCCTTCAGTTTACTGGGGTGGGAGCGCTGGCCCAGAGGAAAACAGCTCCCTTTTATTTCCGTGTCCTCTGAGATCAGTTGTGTGGCCCCACGGGGGCACCACTGGCCTCTACCCCTGATGGGCATCGCACAGCCAGTCTCTGAGCTCGGGACCACAGATGCCCCCTCCCAAGGGAACTCTGTCTTCACAGCTCCTGTATCACGCTGAGGGGGAAGCGGTACACACACACACACACACACACACACACGAAGGGAGGGATACTCCGCTGTCTCCATTAGGAGCATTTTCCTGTAGTTGTCTATTGAGCACAGAATTTCCCTGTGCACTGAGTAGAGCCACAGCCCAATCAGCTAATTTAGAAATTAACCCCTCGGCAGAGCCCAGGGCACAGGTGGATCGAAGCGAGGACACTGGGGTAGAGCTGGAGTTGGGAGAGGACGGGCGGGGCTGGCTTGTCACCCCAGCACACATCAGGACTGCTGTGACACAGAGTGGACAGGTCCCTGGCCAGCTCCAGCCCCCACACCCAGCCAGCAGCTCAGCCTCCAGGGTTTTCCAGATGAGGACGAACTGCTCCCAGGGGAGGCCCAGGCCGAGTGCTCACCACGGCCGCCAAGGTCCCCAGTGAATAAGCAGTGGGTTGTTTTCACTTTTCCACCTCAGCGGCTGCTCTGTGAGCTGTGTCTATGGAGACAGACTGCGACGACACAGGGACAAAGGCCACCGAGGCTGATTCCAGCCGTCAGGCCAGCCCTCTCTCCTTTGTTGTGGTCTTGGAGCTGGGGATCGCAGAAGGAAGTGGCTGTGATTCTGCAGGTCACTGCGGGCTGTATCTACGGCCCAACTGGAAAGGCAGGAAAGGAACCCAAGGAAGCGACTTTCCACGCAGCCAGGCTGAGTGCACTGGCGGACCTTCCAGGCGAGCGCCCTGTCTCACACACGATGGGGTACACTGGTTACCAGCGCCCCCACACAACACACAGAGAACAGACTGGCATCCAATTAAAATGTGCTATGCTGGTCAGTGAGAGCTTAGTGAGTGTTCTTGACGTTTCCTGGCACCCTATTCCTGCTATCTCACTTGGACATAGTTTAAATCACGTGGGTAATACAGGAAGCGACCTGGGAGACACAGAGAGGAGGGCAGAGGGAGGGACCTATGGCAGCACTGCTGAATGCAGAGGAGGCACACAGCCCAGGTCCCTGGTGAGCTGGACATCCCTGTGTGCCAGCCAGTGCAGCACCAGGTGCAGGGGACAAGGGGCCTTTGAAGGGCCTCCCAGCACCTGTTACCAGCAAGTGGCAGGGCCTCAGCAGGAAGAAGCCAGCCCCTGGAGGAGGAGCCTGTGGACGCAGGCTGCCCTCAGCCATGCATTTCTGGAGAGGAAGCCAGCTGTTCGGGCGCGGACAGCTGCAACAACTCAGCAGCTGCAGTCTCTACCACTGTTCCGTCCCAGTGTCCAGACCTCCACGTCTCCCATCCCTTCTGTCTCAGCACGTCTTGCAGCTGGGAAGATCAAAGGTCTGGTGGGCCCAAAGGCCCAGGCAGTGCAGGAGGCAGGCCGGGCTGACCGCATCACCCAGGTGCCTCCACGGTGTCCACACACCCGCTGCAGTCCTGAGCTACTCCAAGCCCATTTTGTTTCACAGGCCCCTTAACACAGTTCCCCTTCCTCAGAAGAGCATGATCCTTGCCCCCATCTAAACCACGAACTGGCCATCCTTGAGGCCCTATCCCGGGGGCAGGGCCTCACCCTCGCCCCTTGGGCTGGGTTTCTGGCTTCTACCCTTGCTCTCAGGCCCAGCAACTTCGAACAAGAGAGCCGTTCTTGTTACTCCTGCTGCCCTGATACTTGATGCCCACAACTTTCTGGCCTGTGCCACCACCTCAGACTAGGGTCACCTCCTGTCTGTAAAACAGGGCATTCTGGAAACCAGGATATGCTCAACCATGACTTGGGGGAGGGGTATACAGTTCCTCATGACGGCCAAGGTTGAGATACCGATTGCTTGAATCAGGGGTGCAGTGCAGAGGGGCAGGCATTCTGAGCTCTGGATACCAGCCACTGCCCACAGCTGTCCACCCAGGCTACCTCTAGCTGTCCACCTGGGCTACCCCTGCCTATGCCATGTGCACCTGCAGCGCTGGAGATTCTGGTTCTCAGGGTCTTTTGGATGATGGCATGGTCTGGAGTCTCTTGAGAACTTAACCCACTCTTCTCAGAAAATTGAGCATGTGTGAGTTTGTACGCCCGTGCACATGTGCACACATACACACACCAACTCTGCACACCGCTGTAGCAGGGTCAGGGAGTCCCTAGATCTCAGACTGGGAACCTGCAACAGTGTCACAGCGTGGAACATGGGCCAAGGAGAGCTGTGCAGAGGGTCTTAGGTGTGACACGCTTGCCCTCAGCTGTGGGCCTCTCCAGAGTCACAATAGCAGCAGGTGTAGTGTCCCGGGGGCTCTGCGGCATGGGGCAGGTGGGGCTTCTGGGGATAAAGGTCAGCCACCAGGACAGGAGACACAGGGAGCTGCCAGTTCCCTTAACCAGAGGAGAAACCACAGAGCTTCGGGTCATGCAGCCCTTCCCACTTGATTGTGAGGTACTATATGACAGTTTCAAAATAGTTTCTGCAGGGTGCTCCAGAAGACCATTGGCTCTGGGATCTCTTAACCAGGGCCCTGGGAAAATTCCCTTTCCCACTATGAACCTTGGGAAAAATAATTGCAATCCTCAGGTGATTCCTGTGGGGAGACCTGGGGGAAAGGAGACCCGTGGGACAGGTTCTGTGTAGGTTATCATAATGCGCGGAAGCTCGCAGCATGGCTCCTGTTGACACTTGAAGTCTACGGCCTGGGGGACAACAAGGCTCAGAGATGGGCAAGTAGAATCCAAAGAGGACTGAAGATCTTCCCGGGAGGAGCAACTCTGAGAAAAATACGCTCGGTTTAACCAAAACCAGCGCCCAAGTCCCAGGATCCCAGTCCAGAGCACTCAGTCGCTGCCCCTCCCCCCGGGCTGGGCATTTAGAATCAGAACATACGACTACATCCAGTTTCTGTGCCTGTTCCATTGTCACAGTCCAGGCAGCTCTGACGCAGGGCACGTAGGACTACGTAGGACTTTAATTCTCTTCTATACCTCCAGGCTGCCCTGGAGCCTCCTGGTGTTTCAGGCAGGCAATGGAATCTGTGCACCAAACTCACTCTTAATGCCACCACTTGCACTGCAGAGAAGAGTGCGTGGAGGGGAGGAAGCGGGCAGAACACTCTGTGGGCTGTGTTGAGACACAGGCTCAGCGCCGTCCTCCAGCCCTGCCCCAGCCTCTGGGCAGGGATTCACCTCTCTCCCCTTCCCCTTCCTGCAGTTCCCTCCCAGCACCTCATCTCCAGCTCCTCCAGCCACAGCCCAGGAGGGGAGGCAGGCAGGTCTGCGCTCACCCTGAGTCCCACAGCTCACTTACAGGTTTGTGTTTATTCTTTGTTTACTCGGCTTCTGACACAGATCCTGAGCCACCCCAGCTGCCAGGGACTCTGGAGTCTCTAAGTGGCTTGGGCATGAATTCCAGAGCCCAGACCCAGAGAAGCAGAAGAGTGACCCCAGGCCAGAGAGAAGGCCACGGACGCAAGCCAGGCCCCTGAGCTCCAATCTTGGCCCTACCTGTGCCCTCCTGGATCAGGGTGGACAAACTTACACTTTATACACCTCAGTTTCTCACCTGAAAGTGGGGGTGAGGAAAGTACCGGGCTCAGGGTCGTGAAGAGGTGCCCGGCCCCCTGGCACAGGGCACACCTCCCAAAACAGCGCCTTTGAGATAAGGAGCCGCTCCTGGTCTTATGTAGGCGCTGCCCTACATCTGTGAGACTGGGCTGTGCCGCAGCGCCCACGCGCTCCTCCCCACCTAGGACCAACGCTGCCAGGAGACCGGCTTCGGTGTGGACTGGGGCACAGGTGCACACTGCGGCCGTGCGCACCTGTCCCGCTGGGACTTGGCCCCAAAGTGTTCTTCCGTGGAGGAGGTGCCCGGAGCGGTGCCCAGCACTCAGCATCTGCCCAGGTCACTTTGCGCCCACCCGGCAGGGAAAGAGCTCCCGCACCGCCTCCGCGGGTACCAGTGCGCCGGGAGTTGCGCCCTGCTCTGAGGAGGGGCCCGGGCTGGCTCGCGGAGGGCCCCCGGGTTCCACGCTCACACTCCGCCGAAACACTCACCTTGCAGGCATCACGCCCTCCGCAAGACTCTGCCCGCCGCGCTCGCGCTCAGCCGAGCCCGCAGGAGCTGAGCCCGGCCAGCCACCCGCCTCGGGCCGCACGGAATCGGGCCCGCCCCTCGCCCACGTCAACCAATGGTACCGCCTGCCTCCCACCCTGGATCCGCCCCTTACTCTGTGCCAGCCAATCGTACCGTCGCTATCTGTCCTGCCCTGGACACGCCCTCGCCCCCTCACCGAAGGCTCCACCCCATCCACCCCGTCCCGCCCACCTCTTGACTCTCATTGGCCAATTGCACCACGCGTCGTCATCTGCCCGCCACGCCCCAGAGCACGCCCCGCAGGAGCGCAGGTGGTTGGGACGCGGGTTGCTGCCAGCCTTCCCAGTGGTCAGGACCCAGGGGCGGGTGGCAGTCGCTGCGGCTTTGTTTCATCTCAGCGCTCCCGTCCTGAGCTGGACCTCTGTCCGCACCCAACACGAGTCTTTTCGTTTCCTTGCAGCCTTCTCTGCCCGAGAGGAATCAGCCTGGGCTCTCCGTCCGCTGTGCGGCCTCTGGTGTCAGAGGCGCTGGGCCCAACTCCTCCTGCAGCATGGGGGGAGGAGGGCGGGCCCGGAAAGGACCTGCCTGACATCTCTGCCTTGCTGTGCTCTGCCAGTCGGCTTGGGAAGAGGTGACTCTACGACTGGGGACTTGTGTGGGGGTGCACTTGTCCTGCAGCAGTTCACAGGTCAGGCCTCAAAGAAACCGAGGCCATTACTTGGTTGATTCTAAAGTTTTTTAAAACCGCTGGGTAGAATTCAACAGAGCTCTCCACTCCGAGCACTGGAATCCACTAGCTCAGCAGGCCCAGGAGAGGTGCAGATGGCGTGCACGTGGTGCACGCTTTCCCTGAGCTCCAGCAGGGCACAGGGCGGACCCGCTGGCGGGCAGGACTGGGTGTCCTGCGTCCCTGTGTTGTCCTGTGTCAGCCACTGCATGGCTTCAGTCAGGGACCGTGATTCCCACTTCCCTGCGAGCGGTGCCACTCCATAAATGTCCCGCACAAATCCCGGCTCCCTCAGAGGGGCCACCTTGTCCTGAGACTTCTGCAGAACGGCCTTGGCCTCCTTCCTGAGGGCGGGTGCTGACTGCTGCCAACTCTGTGTCCGCTCCTTTCTTGGAAGAAAAGAAAGAGAGGGAGGGAGAGGTGGAGGGAGGGACAGTGAGTGAAAGAGAGAGAAAGCGACTTGCGTGGGGCTGGGTCACGATGCCTGGGTTTTCCTTACAACACAGAGGTCACCAGATTAATTTAGGGGATAATGTGAGAGTTCTTAAGAAGACAGATGACACAGTGAAAGAGAAAGCTGCATTAGTGACTTCTGCCCATACCATCCCCACTTCACAGGCTGTAGTGGGAATGTGGTCCCCACTGTGGTCCTTACTGTGGTCCACAGCTGAGAGTGGAAACGGACAGGGCCCCTGTAGACACCTGTCACAGCTTTCCTAGCTTCCTCTGAAGCATGAGTGGCCCTGACACCCACTTCTAGAAGAAAAGATAAGAGGATGTAGTCTGGGAAGAGGGGATTTGAAGAACAATGAAGACAGCATGTGCTTTCCTGGTATAGTGAACTCCTACTTTTCTGCCCCCAATGTGAATAATCTATTATGTAATGTCTGGAGCACTGGCAGCCTTGTTGAGATCATGACACAATAGGTCCATTTGCAGATGTTAAGGATGAAAAGGGTCTGGGTCTTTATTGGCATCCTAGGATCTTTGCACCATGCCTTCCATGATTGGTTGATTATAAAAGCAGGAGGCAGGACACATGTGATGCGTGGGCTGCCAGAGGCCAACCCCTTCCCCCATTGATTCTGTGGCCTCGTTGACCTCATCTCCTCCCATTGCCTCCTCTTGCTGGCACAGCAGGCTCCTGCCTCACTGCGGCCTCACACATCTGAGCCTCTCCCTGACAGCTCCTGGCCTGAACCTCCTCCCGGGTGACTCCAGGTGGCTGTCTCCTTGGGGTCCTCCTGTTCACACTGACTTCCTTGGCATGGCCTGCACTTGCCTTCCTCACCCCAAGCTCCTCGAGGTGGGAACTGCATCCTTAGGCCCTGACTGCCCCGACCGCCCTTGTGTTTCTTTGCTATTAGACTTGCGGTTGATTCTCTTTTGAGATACATGCAGGGAGGGGAGGCTCCACGCCCATCCCAGGTGCCTCAGGGTTTGCTGCGGTGGCCTTGTATGGCGGGTGGACTCTGTTGGTGCCACCAGGGACTGTGGCAGATGACATCTCCTCTAATGGAAGCCCAGGACACACAGATGCCTCTAGGCAGGACCCCTGCCTAGGTCACCCCAGGGACAAGGCCTTCAGGGGTCCATTAGGAAGAGGGCGCTGTGTCTCTCTCTGATTCTCAGTCTTTACAGCATCCCAGCATTGGAAAACATCAGTGACGTGAGCAGTCCTGGTGGACTTCTCAGTTCCATAAAGAGCCAAATGGAAACATACGCTGATGTTTTATTAATGAGCCACAGAGAATGAATTTAGGTTTGATCTTGGGGGGGCGGAATCTTAGGGAGCCTCAGGGTCTGGTGTGATTCCACAGGATCTGCCTGGTGAGGCCGCAGAGGGCTTCTCCCTCCGGGCTGGCTGCGGGCACCTTGGCACTGGGCACTGCTCCAGGGCAGTCGGAAATTCCTTCCTCCCTCCCTCCCTCTGTCTCTCTGGGGCTGCCAGGGCAAGCAGTGTGACGCCGGGGGTAATCACAAGTTGGCGACATGTAATTTTGGTTTCTGAGTCTTGCAATGTGCACTTTTGTATTTTAGTGCAAACGGCACTGATAATGACAGCCACTTCCAAGGCCACTGCCTGGAAATGATAAAAGAGATTTTGAATTAAACTTATCAGTCGATTTCCTCAGGCCTTTTATGGATGGCTTTCTTGGATTCTTTCCTTCACTGTCTCCAGCCTCAGATTCAGAATGAAGGACTTTATAAAGCAGTTTTTCCAAATCTTTATCTCTAATGTGCAATATTTATAAAGCAATTAGCTGACTGCCCTTGGCGTCAGGCAGACGACGCTCACAGAGCTTCTCGAGTGCCCTTAGTTTTGCGGGGCCCAGGAGTATCGAGGCTCACGCTGCCTCTCCAGGCACTGCAGATGTGGCTTTGTGAGGTTTCCCCCGGAGTTCTTAGGAGACGTCTCAGAGAATCTGCACAACACCAACACTTCCTCCCCGGGTCAGGTGGTTTTTCCCCCCTCTATTGTCAGCATGCACCTAGTGAGTTCAGGTTCCTATAAAGAACAGCTCACTTAGGCCAGAGGCAGGTTGAAAATGATAATTAATTCCTCGAATGGACCTGAATTTCAACATCTGCCACCCAGTGCTTTCCCAGGAAACCGCTCTGCACAAGGTTTGCAGGAGGCAGGAGACTTGCTTTAAAAGGTGATATAGTAAAAAGCCCCCACAGAAACTTCCTCTGGGGGAGAAGTAAACGCTCGGCTCAAGCCCTTTCTCCTCTCAGCCTCTGAGAAAAGGATGCAACTGAAGAACCCACATCAGCTCCAGAAACATGTGTGGACCAGGGCGGCTGAGAAGCCCTGGGTGGTGAGCTCCAGTGGCCTCCTGTGTGGGCGGCTGACACCTGTCTACTCTTACCTCCTCCTCCCTCTCTTCCTGATACTGGTACAGTTTGGGAGACTGGGGAAGGGGCTGTGCTCCATTGTCTTGGGTCTCCCCTGCTTTGCCAAGCACCCCTTGACCAGCTTCACTTCCCCACACGCCCTATACTCCATCCCTCCTTCTACCCTGCCGTCAACTTGGGCTGAGTTCTCGGGGTGCAGGTAATGTGGGACTGTGAGAAGGTTGATGGATGGATATGTAATTGCATGAGTAGATGACATTATAAAAATAATATGGCAGTGCAAGACTTCTCGACAACTGCCTTTCCACTATAACTATAATTTCGGTAACATGAGAAAGTCCTTTTATGTTGGTAAGGGTTTTCATTCATTTAACAAATAGCAAGACTGTCTGCAGGGCTTGCGGAGCTGGATGTGGAGCACACATGGTGGTAAAACTTACAGAACAACACTGCTTCTCACAGGAGAACGTCCCCAGAAAGGGCTGCTGCTGCCTGGGGCCAGGATTAGATGAATAGGGGGCTGCTGAGGAGGAAGCCATTGGGCCTTCCCTCCAGCCAGGATATGAAGCAGCCAGAAGAAGCAGAGATCCCCAGATTGAGAAGAAAGGGCCCCGGGAGTGCTGAGAATGCTGGCATGAACAAGGGCCGTCTGTCCCACAGCCTCTGGATGCCTCTTTCAAAGCTGACCCTCCACAGGAGGCTCTAGGAAAGCGGCCAGAGAGAGAATGCTATGTGTTTCCCGTGGCCTGCACTATCTCTTCTTCCAAGTATGTGGCTTCCTAGGAATGCAGAGCATTTCCATGGGGAGGGCAGGCTGGGCCCCAGCCAGAGTCCTGACCTGCGGGCCCTGGGTTAAGAGATGTCCAATCAGTGAGTCGACCTCACCCTGACACCGTCAAAGCCACATCTGTGCAGCCCCTCTTGGTGGGGGCTGTCCACCCCCAAGACTCCTATCCCGTCTGCTAGCTGTGACCTCAGGACCTGTGTGTTTGAGGATGGATAGAGCCACAAAGTGGTGACATTGCTTAAGTTTCATCTTCATTTGGGAACTGTCTCTGACTTTTCAGCTTGAAAATTATGTCCAGAAAACAAACAGTGTTCAACAGCACAGCAAGATAAAAGAGAAATGATCAGTGTACTAGTCAGGCCTTTGCAGAGAACTGGGGCCAGTAGGATATGTATACACAGCTGGCCCTCTCTACCCATGATCCCCATCCATGGATTCCACCCACTGTGGATACAAAACAGTTGGAGAAGAAACGGTGCCTGTACTGGACCTGTAGACTGTTTTCCCTGGTTGTTATTCTGTGAACAATACAGTATAATGACCAATTTGTGCAGCACTGCCATCGTATTAGGCATTATAAGCCATCCAGGGATGAGTTAAAATATGCGGGAGAGAGCGCAAGGGTTCTGCGCAAAGGCTACACAGTCTTACACAGGGACTTCAGTGCCCTGAGCTTTTGGTGTCCAAGAGTGAATGTGGGTCCAATCCTCACATAACTGAGTGGAAATCGAGACTGGGAGAGGGGGGACTGGGATTTCAGGAAATAATTGGCTTTTGTGATGGTGGGTTTGAAGTCTGCAGACTGGCCAGGCCCCTGCAGGCTACACTCAGATGAGAGTGGGTTTGGCCATGTTGAGCCTAAAACCCATCTCCAGCTTGCCGGTGCAGTCACTGTGGTTCAGTCTTGAGGCACAGTTGCTTCTCATTCAGCCAGATTCATTCTCTCCTCCAAAGATTTTTAACCAATGAGACTCATTTGCATTAGGGAATCCTAATGATTCCAAACCCAGTGATTTCCATGTTAATTTTTTAAAAACCCACTTGCAGCTACTTCTAGAGGGCTGTTTGACCCTCAGCCAGTCCCCAGGCCACCACAAACCACAGCTGCAGGGAGACTCATAGCATACCCCTTTATGTCCCTGTGAGGACAGACCCCGAGACAGGGTGTGGGTCAGGCAGGGACTCCAGGACCCCTCAGAAAGAAACTGTGCCTTCCCCTTGGGGATTTTGTGTCCTAATTTGCCTATGTCATTGGGGAAATATCTGAGGAACTTTGGCTTCCCCATGGTCTGGTGAATGAATGCTAGGAGTTCACAGTGTTTTCTGTAAAGGGTAAGATCATAACTATTTCCATATCTGCAACCCACATGGTCAGCCATGGGTGCTGCGCACATGAATGAGTGTGACTGTGTTACAATAAAACTTTATTGACAAAAACAGACAGAGGGCCTGCATCATCCCACAAGCACAGGAGGGATTTGTGTTGATATTGGACCTTCCTTCCCCACCACACCTGCCAAGGGCATCGGGATACTTCATTGTGGCATCTTCTGAACCATAGGAAATAAAACTCCAAACCAAAGGGACTTTGATAATAATGCTCCACATACTAAAATGCCCCTGGGAGCAGTAATTTCGAGGTTGGTTAATTGAGCATCTCAGTTGCCTTCCTCAAAGACAGCACAGTGCTTTTCCTGTTGAGGAAACATGTTCCAGATGTCTCCCATGGGCCTCACTGGCAAAATCTGGAATCAAGGTGCTCTCGAGGGTGACCCCACCATGCTGAGCTGGGTGGAGCAGCCAGGCTGGGGCAGGCAGGTAGATGTGTGTGGAAAATCAGGGTCCAGAGCTGAGCAAGGGACCCTGGGAAGAAATCCTGAGAAGCCTGTGGCTTCTCTACAGAATCTACTAGGCGAGGTTGCAGCCCAGGTTCATCCCGTGAGGAACAGCAGAGTCCAAGAAGAGAGGAGACAGGCCGGAGAGGGAGAGCCCAGGTCAGCAGGCAGCACCACAAGAAGCCAGGCTCCAGCCGACTGGGAGAAATGGGGCCAGAGCAGGGGCTGTGTCCAGGGACAAAATGAATCACCCACATCAGAGAAATGGGAACTGAAAACGCCCACTGGATATGAAGAACTGGGGTCATAGGCCACCTTGGGGGTACATGCAGCTGTGTCACTTTGCAGCCCTTGAAAAATCCTGGGTACTGTGGGGTGACAGTGAGAGATCAGGAGCCTGGGCCCTGGGAAGAAGTGAGGGGGACTGGGATGTGTGTGCTGCTGCCTCAGTGTCCAGGTGACAGTCTATCAGCCACTTTACATGCATCAGGTGGCCCCTGTGAGGTCTGGAATTCTTGTCTTGGGTTTTGAGGGCTCACGGGGCCTGGCAGGAAAACTGGGCTCATCCTATGGTTTGTGTCTAGATTTCCCCCAAGCCTCATGTGGTCATACATGGGGCTTTTTCAGAGGTGGATGAATCTAAAGTGTGTGATCCTGGAATTAAGGGTAGATGATTACTGAATCAGTCCACTGATTGGTCTGGCACTGCTCTAGTCTCGGTAGCCTGGATACAATATAAGGAATAGAAAATGGCTTGTCTTTCTCCCTTGCTGTTTTTGCCACCTTGTACCATGAACTGTTCTCCTCTGTAACACCCCTCTGCCATGTGGCACTCTGCCTTGGAGCCAGCTGACTATGGACTAAAACCTCTACAAGCCATGAGCTAGATAAACCTTTCTGCCTTTAACTTTGGGTGTCAGGTATTTAGTGTCAGCCATGAGAAAACTACCTATGACAGCTCAGCTCCCAGCTCTTGGGTTCTAGCTGTGGAGTGGGCAGCTGGCTCTGTGCGCATGTGCTGTGTGGAGGCGTGGGGTGTCTGGTATAAGGAAGGCACAGGGACACAAAGTGCCCAAGGCAAAAGTGAGGTGAAATCCAGTCTAGTCCACACAGGGGCTCTGAACTCCGTGTCCACTTGAGCCAGATCTTTTTTCTTCTTTCCTCGTTCCCTCCTTACTAACCACCACCAACCTGCTCCCTTCCACCCCCTGGGAAGAATCAGAATTCCAGGAGGCTTACTTGGCAACCAAAGATCTTACAGGAGCCAAGTGTGTCCCCTCAAATTCACATGTGGCAGCCCCAGTCCCAGTGATGGTGTGAGGGAGCTACGCCTTTGGGGGTGATGGGGGCAACTTGCACAGAACCTGCGTGAATGTCATCAGTGCCTGGAGGTGGTGGACTTGTCAATTTGACTGACGTGGGAGCCACCCCAGGGGTTGGTGGAGCAGATATCTGGGGTTGTCTGGCTGGGTAATGGAGGCATAGCCTTAGGGTCTATGTTGGTCCCTGACCCCTTCTTCTCTGGCACTGTTCCCCTGCTCTTCTTCCCAGCCACCAAGGCATCTTTGCTTTCAAATCCTTCCTGCATGGCGTTTGTGCCTTGGAACAACTTACCATGGACTGAATCCCCTGAAACAATGAGCCAGTCTATCCCTGGCCCCCTTTAAGCTATGAGTGTCTGTGTTCTGTCCCAATAACAGGAAAACTAACTAATGCAGTACTTCTGTAAGAGGAGACACAGAAAGCTGATCTCTTTCCAATGTGTGATGAACCAGGGATCGGGTCCTCACCAGAACCCCAAGCTGGTACGCTAACCTTGGACTTCCAGGCTTATTAACAGAGACATAAATGTCTCTTGCTTAAGCCACATGGCCTACAGAGTCTGTTTCAGCAGCCTGAAGTGGGATAGGCCTTAGAGCTCAACCCTCCCCTTTCAGATGAGGGTCAGGCTCGGGTCTCGTCTGTCGAGGCTGGCAGTCAGCCTGGCTGCTGTAGTCCTCATGCCATCGGAGCCTTGGCCCTGGAGCCTGCAGCGAACACACACCACACTGTCCTCAGCTGCCCAGCCCTGTGGAGCTGCTGGACTCCTTATCCGGCAGCTTTCCATTGCCTCCCCAGCCATGAGGGATGGACGAGGCCAGACACATGGCCTGGTTTGTACCCTGTCATAGTCTCTGTTGTTTGCCCCATGCTCTTTTTGCTGCACAAAAGCCTCCTTTGTTTTGAGTGGAAAGTGCGTCTTTCTCAGACTCCAGAGAGCTGGACAGTCACCCTTGTCTCCAGAGACGCAGCAATGAGTGTGACAGGAATCCTGCTCACGAGAAGCTCAGTTCTGCACCCCACAGGGTCCCGCTGCCTGAATTCACCCCTCCTTGCACACTACCACAGCTTCATTGCAGCGCTACATCTGCCAACATCAGCCTCACTGACGGCCTCTGCTGTAACCCTTCAGCCCAGCACCTCACCTGGTGCCTGGTCCACACAGCAGTTGCTTGATAAATGCTGCTAAGTGAAATCAACTCTGTCCTAAGTAACCTATTCCCTGAATTTGCGCTGGTGCTCCTGGTTTAAAAGAGAGGAACATGTCTCACTCTGGAAAGAGGAACCAAGCCCGGAGCCTGTAAATATCTCACCCAGTTTCCAGGAAGCTGCAAACTAGTGGCCATAGACTGGTGGCACCCACACCCTGGGCCCTGGGCAGCTTCAGAAACAAGCAGCTGTTCAGGGACAGATGAGTCATCAAAGCGGGGCACTCACTGCTTCCTGTATCAGGGACAATCTGACCAGGGACTAGCACAGACTGCCATGGCCGGGGCCTGTGTCTGTCCAAGGCAGCTCCTGCACCTGTTGGGGGTTATTCCGGCTCTGAGAACCCACTTGCCCTGAGAGCTGTTCTGGAAGATCAGATAAAACTCAGGCATGTGCTATAGAGACTTGAGATGTCCCCTGGTCTGCTCTGCAGGTGGCCACCCCGAGGCTGGCAGGACCCTCAGGTCACACGGAGGAAGGGTCCCAGGCCCCAAACCTGAGCAGGGCCAGAGGGTGGACCACCTCTGGGCCTCCTGCCTGCCAGGGCAGCTTTCTTCTCTCCGTGTAGCTGTCTGTCCCTTGTCATAATGTGACACTCGGGGGACACCCCACTGATCTAAAACTCAGCTTCTAGAAAGTCCTCTTCCTCTGCAAAGATCAGGAGTAGGTTCATTAAAGGTAGTCTCTTTAGAAATGGCTTGCCAATCAAAAGTATTCCAGGTTCTTCTTGCCTCCAAAAAGGAACTGGATAAGCCAAGCCAATAAGGGTGTCAAAAAGTTTATTTGAAAACTGCAGGGTAAACAGATATGGGAGAAACCAGCTCTGCAGAGCAAACTTAGGTCAAACAAAGAGAAAAAGAGGGTAAAAGCAAAAATAAAAGTGTACACTGCATTCAGATTGGTGGGGGCTACTGTGACGGGCACTCTTTTTTTATGCCGGCTACATCTGATGGAAGCTCATGAGAAGTTCCACATATGGGGTCTTCGAGTTGCCCTGGGATCTTGAGATTGACTTGTCCTGCTCATTTACCCAAGTACTTTTGTCTGTATGGCAGGCAAGGGGCAGACGCAGGAATCCAGCCTGGGTCTTGTCTCTTGATGGTCTGAATTCTCCTCCATATTCTCCATTTTGTTATGGTCAAGGCAAAAGCAAACAAATAAATCACGAGCAGGCAGCACCCTATCTCCTATATCAGTTCTTCCCTCCTTCAGATAATGAAAGACATTCGGCCAGCCAGATAGGCCCCATGGGAGAGCCTTGTTCCACTCAACAGGGACAGTCCCTCTTTGTCCTGAGAGAACACTATCCCCCAGCAGACCAGTGGCCAGGCCAAGGGCTTTGGCAGCTGAACAACTGGCCGACTTTTAGAGAAAGCCTGACACTTTATGCACAGAGGGGCTGGGCCAGAGGTTTCCCTGTGGACAAACCAAAGGGTGTGTTTCCTTGGAAAGACCAGCTGGGAGAGGGATGGACTCAACCCCAGGAGAAGAGGCCACTGCAGTCTCTCAGACATAGTGGCAAGGTATAGGTTCTGGGCTAAGCCAAGGGAAGAGAAGAACCTGGGGTCAGTAGGTTATCAGCAGAGCTGACCAGGGATCCACTGTCCCAGAGCTGTAGGACCACACCCAGGAAGAGGCCTGGAAGGTGGGAGCTGGGAGATCACTCATTCATCTTTTGATTCTTGCTTTTCGCAGGGAGAGCTATTGTTATGATCCCCTGTTTACACTCGGGAAGTCAGGGCTCAGAGGGGCTCCTGAGCTTTGTCTATATGGCAGATGAAGGGCAGACGCAGGGATCCAGCCTGGGTCTTGTCTCTTGATGGTCCAAGTTCTCCTCCATATGCTCCATTTTGTTATGGTTAAGGCAAAAGCAAACAAATAAATCAAGAGCAGGCAGTGTTTCCAGACTCAGGGTAACTGAGGACCTTTTCTATAACAAAACAATTACTTATTTGGGGAGTTACTGTTATGGTTTAGATCTGGATGACCCCCAAGACTTCAAGCACTCAGACAGGGCTCATGGAAGTTGACTGAACCATGAAGGCCTACAGCTGGCTTGGCTCTAGGAGGCGGGGCCTGGTCAGAAGAGGGGGCTCCTGGAGGTGTTGCTTGGGAGGATTTATTGTCCTTCCTGGCTCCTCCCTTCTCTCTCCACTTCCTGACCACTATCAGGCAAGCAGCCGTCCTCTGTCAGGCCCCTCTACCATGCCGTCCTGCCTTGGAGCAGATCATGTAAGCACTGGAACTTCCAAACTGTGAGCCACAGTAAACTTCTCCTTTGAATTGTGAGTGTCAGGTATTTTGTCCCAGTGCCAAAGAAACTGACCAAGGCGAGTAAAAATGTCAGCTGTTTAGATCTCTGAAGCTTGTCTGAAGGGCACACAGCAAACCCAGAAGCTCTCACCAAAAAGCGTCTGCTAAATCTCAGCCACATTACAGCGATGGTTCTCACGTCTGCCCATGGCCTGCCCTGCCAGCTCCCTGATGGGTGCAGCCAAGCACCTTCCGACAGACTCCTGGCTTAGCTTGCAGCTTCTTACCGTTTTCTCTCTGTGCTTATTGCTCCAGGATCAGGGAGTGGTGAGCATCTATCCCCCCACCCTCCCCGTCAACTCCATACTCCGACTCCTCTTCATCCCGTTCTGAACAAAGCTGTCCCCCAGGCTAAGTGGTCTTTCTCAGCTTTTCTGGCTTTCTGCTCCTGGGCAGGGGTCTGGGAGATGGGAGAGGGTATAACACTGGCCTCCCTGGAGGACACCTGTGCCCCGTAAGAAGGTTCATTGTTATGGTTAACATCTAGCCATCTCAAGACCTCCTGTGTCCATAGGTGGCACCTTTGGAAGGTGACTGGGTCACGGAGACACAGCAGCTTGCTATTAGGAGGCCAGGTCTAGTTGGGAGAGGCAGGTCACTAGGCCATAACCTGGAAGGGTTTATCGCCCTCCTGGAATTCTGCCCTGGAACCAACCATCGCAGACTGAAAATGTGAGCAAAATCAATCTCTCCTCCTTTAAGGTGTGGGCGTGGGTATGGAGTCCCAGGGGTGAGGACGTGACCAAAGAAGTCCCATCAGCACACAGAGGCACACACACACACAGTGGGAATCAGGGCTCCAGGGCCCAGGGGCCTCAGGCACAGCCTCTGAAAAGACACTGGACCAGGGCAACTCATAGAAATTTAAAAATAAAATCCCATGCATTCCTGGGACTCAGGCAAATGGCATTAGATATTCACAGCTATGCCTCTCAGTTGCAATCAGAGAAAGGACATCCAAGCCGAACCCCTGGCTGGATGTAGGGACGAGAATGAGCACCTCGATCCGGTAAAAGAGTCCAAGCCTCTGCTCTGTGCACTGCAGGGTAAAGGGTAAATATCTAAATGGTACCAACGTGAATCACAGCTTCCGACCAATAAATGGCTTGTGTAGACCCAAGGGAAATTCCTAAATAACTAGGCTAAAAGATAAAAACAAGGAAAGGGGCTGATTCATTCAGCCAAAGCTATAAGCACACAAATGAACAAACAAACAAACAAGAACCTAGGGAGAGAAGAGGGAGAACCTGTATCCAGAGTCTCCATATATTTATCCAAAATATCCAGGTCGGGTGAACAAATTTTTGAGACATGAAAAAAACCTAGCTTTTGAGGAGGCCTAGATATTGAACAAGGACTCCAAGTGACTGGGTGAATGTGTTCAAAGAACTAAAGGAAACTGTACATAAAGTAGGCCAGACATGACGGTGCACGCCTGTAATCCCAGCAGTCTGGAGGTTGAGGCAGGAAGATCTTTGTGAGTTTCAAGACCAGCCTGGGCTGCAAAGTGAGCTCAAAGCCAGCCTGAACTGCATAGTGAGATTCTGTCTCAAAAAGAGCCCCCCCGCCGCAAAAAAAAAAAAAAAAAAAAAAAAAAAAAAAAATGAAAGCATGAGGACAACTTACTGACAGAGAACCGCAATAGAGGGATAGAAATTATTAAAAAAAAAAAGGATCATATTATATGTTACTGTATTGTTCCACTTACATCAAATGTCCAGAACAGGGAAATTCATAAAAAGTAGATTGGTGGTCACATGGGGCAGGAAGCAGAGAACGGAGGGACAGCTAATGGGTACTGACATGGGTTTCTTTTTCTGGAGATGAAAATGTGCATTTTGATAGTGGTGGTTGTGGTGAATTTAGATTATAAATATGCTGCAAACCATTTAACTGTGTTCTTTAAACTGGTGAGTTTTATGATATTCAAGTTATAGCTCAATAAGGACACTTAAGAAAATTAGAACTAACCAAGCAAACAAAAACAAAAATAAGCCAAGGCTGATGAGAGAGGAGACCCCAGGGCCCGGGTCTCCAGGATTTGGGTTTCCTGGGGCTTTGGTCTCACTAGGCTGGCAGCAGGACACCCCCCCCCACCCCCCCCCCGTAAGCTGATGCGCAGGATTCTGGGGCTGAGGACGGAGCTCTTGTGGCTGCGCCTGGAATGGAAATTCCCTGAGCTGTGTTACCCCAAGGCTTCCCAGCAATGGGGACGCAGTGCCCTCACTGTGACCTGGGATTTGTAGGCTGAAAGTCCTGGGCTGAGACCCCGACACCCCAGGTTCGAGTTCTCCTGCGGTGCGTTAATCGCAGCCACAATGGAGTGAGACCAGGAACTGGTTTCGGCGGCTGATGGGCAGCCCCAGCCCAGTGTCCTTTGTTCTGCCCATCACCGTCCCATGCCCCAAAGCCTCCGCTCCTGTGTGTGCTGAGAGCGGACTGCAGTTACCCCGGGGCCTCGGATGCTCTCAGGGCTGGGTCTGTTTCTACAGCCGCTATACAGGGAAGAGGGGCCAGAGGCCAGGGGATGGTGCATGGGTGCGAGTGCTCAGGGGAGGTCAGGCAGAGCTGGGCGTGCTCACCTGCTCAAGAGGCAGGGACATTTCTCAGCTGGCCCAGAAACGGGGTGAGGGTCCTGGTCTGCTTATGAGTTTTGGGGAGCAGTAAGACTGCTTGAGAGCTTCATTTTGCCAGCCAAGCTGCGACCAGTTTTGCTCTCTAATGCTGCCCCCAGAGCAGACTCTCTTTAATGGGAGACATTTCTCATAAAGACTAAATGTCACCTAGATCTCCCAAAGCACACCTCCCTCTAACACCCCCTAACCAGGGCCTGGTGTTGGGCTTGCAGGAGTGTTTATTGCACAGCTCTGAGCTCACACCTTTGGATTTGTTCTTGGTGACCTGGGGGCTGGGCTGCTATGACACTCAAGGGCTGGCACCTCCGTGTCACAGGTGATCATGTTTAGATGGG
>RJWM01012296.1:0-57070 GCA_004363535.1 Dasyprocta punctata | reverse complement strand
GTCTGTGAATGCAGTGCTGCACCCCACACACATACAGCCAGCCTAGCTGGGAGTCTCAAGTGTAGAAATTAAAGGAACTGTTCAGGGCCATGACAGCCCTCAACTTTTAGCAGAAGCAAATGTGAAACTACAGCTGCAGGGAAATGTTCATAGCCTAGGTCACGGGCGTGCCAAGGAAAACAAACCTCACAGAAGAGGAACTGACAAGCAGAAGTTTAGACCCAGCACCCAAGAAACAAATCCCAACAGGGAGAGCCAGCAAGTGCAACAACCCCAAATCCACATTTTCAAAATGCAGGTGCTACAGAGCGGCAGCCCTGGGGCAGAAGGTGGGCATTGGGAGGGATGCTCTTATTTCAGCATCCTTGGATTGGCCAGGGGGAAAGTGGGACAGTGGCCAACTCTACATTTACCAATTTAAGCAGCAAATTGGAAATCCAGGGATCACTAAAACAATAGAAATAAGAGCGCAACCTTCAAATCATCAGAGGGGAGTATGAGTTAAGAAAACGTAATTGATTTGACAGCAGACAAGGTAAAGAAGCAAAGAATTATGACAAAAACATGGTAGACAACTGACTGGGGGAGAGCCAAATGCCAGTCTTCTCCTGTGAGTCCGTGCCATTTGTGGACTGTAGGGCAAGAGAACAAGAAGTCAACAAGAAGTTAAGACCTCCTGTGAGTCGGCACCATGCGCCAGTTGACTGGAGGAGAGTCAGATGCCAGAGCCTTCCAGCATGCTGGCAGGGAGACAAGAAGAGCCAACATTCATCCCCCCACCCCCTGCAACAAGCGACCAGCTGATGGGGAGAAACACAGGCTGTGATGATAGCTACTGAGGGATAGTGCCACTTAATGCTTGTGGTATTTAGTGTTTCACTGACTTTGCAGGCCTAAACCTGGTAGTCTAATCATCTATTCAGAGGATAACAGTGCACAATGTAGCATATATGGGGAATCTCCTTCTGATGGTGGTACCCATTGTTAATTCTCTATCATCTTATTTTGAAATCCTGTATCATTCTCATTGCTTTGCTTGGTTGGGTTTTATTCTGTTTTATGTTGTTAAATTTTGTTGTATCTGATGGCTTGGGCAGCTATTTTGAAGATAAGACATATGGTAGTTATTTTAGATTTACTGTATCTTGTTTTGAAGTCCTGTATTGCATTCATTGTCTCGTTTTTATTGGTTCTACTCTGTTTCTGTTTTGCTTGATTTTACTATGTCTGAAGGTATGGGTAGCTATTTTGAAGACAAGAGGCATTATGGTAACCATTGTTGATTTTCTATCATCTTGTTTTGAAATTCTGTGTCACACTATCTTGTTTTGGTTGGCTTTATTCTATTTTATTTTGCTTGGGTTTACCCTGTCTAAAGTAAAATAAAAAAAAAATTGAAAAAAAAACATGGTAGACAAAACACCAGAGACTATGGTAAAGATAAGCACAAATAGGAATAATTGCAATGTAAACATTAATCTGAATTATAAATTGAAGGATTTTTGTATTTGATTATTACAAACAAATATCTGATTTTTGTATCTGATTATTACAAAACAAAGCACAGCCATAACCTTCCATCTAAAATAAAATGGCAAAGAAATTAAAAATAAAGAACTATAATCCCAGGAATACTAAACAGTAGAAAGTGATTGTGCTAATATGGTCTTGTGATAATGCTAGGATTTAAGGGGAAACATTTAGGGATTAATTTATTACTTAATAATAAAATGCATATTTTAGTTAGATATAATTATTGTCAGCCTAAATGTCACTAGCCACATAGTTTCAAAAATCTACATGCCAAAACTTATGAAATTGCAATTAGAAATAATAAATTAATGGCACAGTGGGAGACCAATGAATGACTCAGAAGAGTAATAACAATGAATAAGTTCAGAAAATTGTATTACTAACTCTGATCTAATGGACAAATTCTGCGTCTATCAGGGAAAGAATGCTCGCCACTTGCTCTTACATTTTCTTTATGAAAAGTCGTCCTGAATGAGTGTCATTCCTCCCGTGAAGAGTAGCTGTCTCCTCTCCCTGGATGCTCTGTGGGGTGCTGAGGGGGGAAGCTGTGAGTGAGGCAGCAAGAGTCCCAGAGTCCCACCTCATTTTTGTGGACTCTGTGGCTTCAGGCAAACCTCTGGCCTCCTGAGTCTCAGTCTCCTCATCCGTGCAGTGGGACTAATAAGAGCCCCATTGCTATTTACATATGAGAAACAAGGGTACCTTGAGGTAGAGCTCGTGTAGTTAAACACCCTCTCTGTGAGACAGCAAAAGAAAATCATTCTTTAAACATCATAATGAGAGCCTGATGTGGTGGCACACACCTGTGATCCCAGCACTTGAGAGGCTGAGGCAGGAGGAGCAAAAGTTCGAGACTTGCCTGGGTCACTTAGGGAGATCCCACCTCAAAATAAAAAAATAAGAAAGGCTGGAGACATGGCTCAGTGTGAAGGCCCTGGATTCAGTGCCCAGTACCCAATACACACACGCACACGCACACGCACACACATTCACACGCACACACACACACACACACACAACTCCAGGCATCACAGAGCAGGTGCTAAGGTCTGCAGAGGCGAATTACAACCACAAGATATTTCAGTCCTGATGAAGTGAGTAGCTCGGTCTGGAGAACCCTCAGTTCTCAGTTTTAAGCGCAGTGTCCCAGACACAGCAGGACGGCTCCACTAGAACCTGAGAGAAGAAAGGCTTCAAAAGTCTCTCTGTGTGTTGACCCCAAACCCGCCCATAAGTCCCGGTCCTCCTTGCTGGGGGTGCAGACTCCCAGGTGCGATCCGCAGGGATTTCTCCTACACACACGCGGCCGTCTGTGTGCCGCAGGGTGGCACCCAACCTGGCGGGGCAGAGCGGCTCTGAGCACAGCGTCCAGACTGAGTGTCCATGCTCTTCCCCCAGCCGTTGATCCTTGCACAGTGCAGTGTGACAGTTGTGCGCCTAGCCTTGCTGTGGAGGAGGCACCCTCGGTCACCTGGAGGTGGTTTACGGTGTGATGGGCGTACGTGAGGTTATGTCAGACACAGTGCTGCTTCACGTGAGGGACCTGAGCAGCCGCAGATTTGGACTCTGAGTGGTCCCAAGCCTGTCCCCTGCCGACACTGGGGATGGAGACTCTAGGGGTGGGCACTGCTGCTTTAGTTCGGAGGCTACTGTGGCCCTGGCCAACCTGACGGTGGACACAGTGTATGAGCAGGGGCAGGTGCCCCCCAGGATGCAACTTCACCCGGAGGAAAAGTGGGGTTCATGTAGGGTCTGGGCACTGAGTGGGCTCAGGGCCTGTGGTGCCCTCAGACAGCCCTCCACGTAGGCAAGCTTTCCTCTGGGCGGTCCTGTGCCTGGGCCGGCGAGAGCAGGGTGGAGACACTGGCACCGTGAGCTATAGCCCAGAGGGACAGAAAGTCCTTGAGGGACAAGGCAGAGGGAGCAGGTGACAGGTGGGAGGGTATGCTAGGCCCCGGGGGAGTGAGAGGTGGTGGCTTGTGTGTGATCCGGCACAGGATGTCCCGAAGTTTCAGGTGCATGTAGTGGCTTCCGGGTGTGGGGGCCATGAACAGTGTTACCAGTGGGTGACTGTGGCACTTGACTTTGGCAGGCCAGCCCGAGCACAGGTAATGTGGGATGGGACTTAAGTGCAGGGGCGGTGGCACCATCAGACCCAGATGTGTGGGCAACACACTTGGCTACCTGTGTGTGCTCAGCGTACCAAGGTACCCTGAAGGGACACGCTCTGCCATGTCATGGTGCAGTCCTGTTGCCTTCTGTGGGATTCAGTGATCTCCAAAGTGGGGTGCATGCCTGGGAGGCTTGGGCAGCCCACCCTCTGCATCGGCCTCATGTACAGTTACATCAGGCTATGAGTACCCGTGACTGGCCCGGGGTGTCTGCCTGAGCCTGCAGGGAGGTGTGTCCCATAGCCCAGGAGGGGGCTGCTTCTCCTTTCTTTGCGCATCTCAGGACTTAGTTGTTCCTTTGTGTCTCATTGTGCATTTTCAGGTTGTCTGACCTGCACTGGGCCCAGAGAGGGCTGGGTGGCTTGGGGTAGACAGGGGCTCCGGATGGCCCTGGGCTGATGGGAGCCAATTGGGAAGGACTGGATCCAGTGGTCTAGCATATCTGCTGCTCCCTCAGCTGCCCATTCTGAACGAATTCTGACCCTTCTACTCCCAGCTCTTTGCTTCACAAATTGTGATAGAATAGTGCAGCTCATATTTGGAGACAAAATCTATCATTTGACAGCCTGACTTCTAGAAGAAAAGTGCCAAATAATTCTCTTTCCAGACTCAGACATTCCGAACTCAATCAAAGCTCAAACGTGCCTTTTCTGTTTGGTCAGCCTGAGTTAATGACTCTGGGCACTTTTTAGTTTCATGAGCAGGAAAAAAATAAACGTTTTCAACCTGAAAAATCAATGGAAGCCATTCTTTTTGGCGGCAGATAACTCCAATTGCTGTGACCTTTTGAAGAGCTGCGGCCTGAGTGGGTTATTTCCTGAGGGGCAATCTGCATGCTCTCCATCAAGTAATGTCAAAGAGAAAATGTTAAGTGATGGAAGCAGAAAAAACATTTCTAAGACAAGTAAACCTTGGAGCCAATTATTCTCCCTGATTTCCCATAAGTCACCGTCTGCCTGGGTTTTGGCGTTCCTGGGAATGTTTTATATTGTGGTGGTATCCAGATTCATTTGGACGAATATTCAGAATGATTTGATTTAGAAGGAGTGATCATAAGAAAAACAAGTTTCTACAGAAAAGAGATAATTTGATAGCTGCTGGGCAAGACAGACTTGCGTTGCACCTTGCAAAAACAACTCCAATTGGCACTTTTCGCCTGGTGGATGCCTCAGGGATCAGCTCACCAGGCTCTGGAAATGGACCATTATGCAAATTCATAAAATACAATTAGATCTTTTCACCTTGGGATGTTTATAATTCTTTCCCTTGGAAACATGATCCTTCAAGGGAAGCCTCCACGGTCATGCTCCACAAAGAGTAAGATCATAAATGAATCGCTAGGCAAAAGAAAATATGAAACGCTGGGTTATGCAGAGAAATAGTAACTCAATTGCCTGGCTGAGATACTACGGATTCTCTTGAGGGCCATATTTCATGGATCTTTGCTATAGATTTGCATGGGTATTGGTATTTTCTCTGCTCCTGCTGGTCCAGAGGTGGGTGAAGGGGATCAGATTGGATTAAGGGCTGTTTCCTGGCCTCTGAGGGCCAAAGCACCCTAGCCACTGGGTTGGACAGACAAGCACGTGGGCGACTCACACACAGAGCGCAAGTTCATGATGGTCCAAGGGACAAATGCTGGCAGGAGGGGAGGGAATCACTAGCTAAAGTTTCAAAGGCATTTGGAGTCTTGCAAAACCCCCACCTTCTGCAAATACTCACGAAGTATCCTTTACAAGTTAGTCATGATATACTCACCATTTCATTTTAATTTCAAATGCATTTCCCAATATTATTAAGTTAGACTCCACTAAGATCTACACACCAAAAATGGCTTTCACAATCGCTTTTGTCTTCATTGGCATTATTCATGAGAAATTTTCACCGCCTGGAGAATCAAAGTGAGTGATCAGAGGTCAGAGGACAGACTTCCAGGAGATCCCAGGAAAAATACTGGAGTGGGGAGAGAAAAAGCCTTAAGGAGAACATTCTTAAAACAAACAAAAAAGCATTACATAGAACCCATGGGCCCAATAAAGTATTTTGCAACATAACAAAATTGCAAAGCAGAGCATCTTGAGAAATTCCCACATTTCCAAGGCTGGACCACAGTTGGAACGCGGGGAAAGACTCCAGTCCCCGAGGAATGGGCGGGAGGCAGCCGCAGTACCCAGGAACGGGAAGGGGACACACTCTTCCACTGGAGGACAGGAAGGGCCCTTGGGAACCCAGGGGACAGGAGATACCCCATCCATGGGGACCCAGGCCCAGGACAAAAGAGTCAACTTGAGTTCTCAAGAGGAGGTTGAGACAAAACAGTGAACACCCAAACACGGCCGTAGGAATGAGGGAAGCAAGGTCGGGTTCCAGACCCTGCTGGCCCATGCTCACCTCAGGCGTTTGTGCTGCTTTTTAAAAAATTTTCAAGAATATTTCCCATGTAGATGCCTGGCAGACTGCTTGTTTTGACAGTTGACTTTGTTAACATCTTAGTGTATCTTTCTCAGTCTCCAAAACCTTGATCAACCACAGAGTTCCTTATCCAGAATAAGAAGGAAGAGTGACTAACTGAGCTTTGCCACACCTCGCTGTCACCGCCGTCCCCCGCTTATTCCCACAGCACAGCTGGATGGAGGCCGTGAGTGTGGTGCTGCAGCCTCTGAGCCCACTCCTTGAAGTCTCCAAGGATGCCCCGCCCACCCAGGCAGTAGGGCAGTAGAGGGGTCTGCGGTTACTCTGTGGCTCCCCACCCGATGCAGGGAGGCTGCCCAGCTGCAGGCCCACTGCGCCTGCCATGTGCAGTCTCCTTCCTGCGCCCACTTGTCCTTCTGGGAACTGGGCCTGGGGCTGGAGCTGCAGCTTGTTCGGCCGGGGCCGGGCCCTTCCCCGAGCTGCCGTGGAGCTGCCTGGCTGCAGGACTCCGTGCACATCCCTGCCTCTGCCCCCGCCATCCCCAGGTCTTCACCAGCTGTGCTCTGCTCAGTGAGTACATCTTGTCCCCTTGCCCAAGGCCACCTCACCCCTGACTCGTACCACTCCTTTACGTGTTACCTTCCAGCTTTATATGCACGCACATCTGTGCAGCTTACATAAAACCCATGTGTGTGTGAGCAGTGTGACCTCCTAGCGATGCTCTGGCCAGCATTAGTAGTTGGCCCCCAGGGCAGGTGTTGGGGTGCATGGTGACTGGTACAGTGCTCCCCAGCGCAAGGACAACTGTGTTGACTGCTCACACAAGTCCCGGAAGCCTCCCCATTTGCTGTGTGAGCAGATCCTGCCTGTTGCAGTCCCTGTGGGCTCGCCCCACTCTGGAAGTCCCGTGGGGTGACTCGGGGGGCAGAACGCTGCATGCTCTGGGAGATGCCACAGCTGTGGTGCTCCATGGAGCTCTTCTCTCATGGCAGAAATTTCCTAAGTGGTTGTTGAATGCATGAATGGATATGAGTGAGTGAGTGAGCGAGTGGTGGCAGGCATTTTCAGGTTGGGGCCTTGCACTTAAAGAACATTAATTTGTGGTCGCCATGTCTGCTCACGTGAGAACGCTGCCTGGGACATCACTTGTGATGCTGGAGTGACCCTAATGTGCTTCCATGGCTGTTACTGGGCATCGTTTGTAAAACATAACTATTTGATATTCAGGAGAAATTCATCTCATTAAAAACAGCACTATTGTAAGTATCTTTGAATATAAATATTTTGTCAAATCAGGTGTAGTGGTAGATGGTTTGTTTGATGTCAATAAAGCTATGCTATGAGAGCTCTGATTTGTGATTAAAATGACATGAACATGTTTGCTCAAATTTATCTGATATTAGAATTTTGAGATACTCATTTTCATAAAGTAATTAATTTCTTAAGTTGTGAGAAACACAGAAAGGCCAGGAGAACAGACAAGGAAGCTAGAACAGAAGAGAAATCTAAAACTTTGATTTTTTTAAAATACAAATTTAGTATGCAAAATAACTATCATAAACAATGCGGGTGATATAGTTAAAATGAATTGGGGAATAATTTTTTAAATTAAGGTTTCTTTTTTTTTTTTTGAGACAGTGTCTCACTATGTAGTCCAGGTTGGCCTTGAACTCAGTGTGTACTCCAGGCTGGCGTTGAACTCATTGCGATCCTCCTGCCTTAGCCTCCCTAGTGTTGGGATTACAGGTGTGTACCACTGTGCTCAGCAAATTGGGCATAAACTGTAACAATATGACAAAATTAATTAAATCCATCTTTCATATTATACTACAAAATAAAGTTAATACGGATGAAATAATAGAAATAACTGAATGAAGGAAATGTGTTTAATGCTAAAAGGACAAGAATGAGAATTTTCTAGAAGTTAAAGCACTAGCAAAATTGCCAGGAACTTCAGTAAGTCTAAAATAATATGGAATTTAAAAAATCCTGTCCCATGGACACTTTTAGAGTTAAAGCAAAGAGTTGTGACAGCTGTGATGTAATTCTGTTAAAATCTATTCCCAAGGATCAAACCTCCAGGAAGTCAGAAATGGACGAGGCTAAAGACTGTAGTGAGTTTCATTTAAATTAATGCTCAAATGATGACCGGGCATCAGGAAAGACAGCACTGAGTGCCCTGCTCACAGGCGGGCTCTGCGGGAGGACACCGTGCGCCCGCCCCCTCTCTGCTTCCCGCACTGCCTTGCCCGACTGCACCTGGATTCCACCTGCTGCCCTGGAGTCCTTCACTGCCCTAGCTGCAGACCTTGTGTGTCTATTCCTGACTTGGCCCTGGGATGCCAGGGCGTGGACCAGGGATGCCCCAGGGGCCAGCAGGGTCTGGAGCTGCTGGGTGCCCAGGTTGTCCTCAGAGGCACCAGACCCACATTCTCTTGATCTTCCTAAATCCGGGCCTTGAGGAGGAAGAAGGGAGAAGCAGGTATGTTTCAAACCCAAGTGCTCTCCCCACCAGGATTGCCCAGTGTGAGGTCCTTACACAAAGCTTAAACACTGGCACGGGCATGTTGGGACCGCCATGCCCCCAGGACCCACAGAGACCCTCTCATCCTGAGAGCATGTGGGGTGTGGACATGGACGGGGGGCTGATTCATGGCACAGGACCTTTGAACACATTGGTGTCTGCTGCTTGCTGCTGGGTTCTGGGAGGTGGGTGTCCTCAGGTGCCTGCCTGTGCCAGGGTTCTGACAGAAGCCTGACTGCACTGAGATAAGGAATCCTGGGGGGCCCTGTGATCTTCGGCCCTGTGCCTTGGAGCCAGCTGAGTATGGACTGAAACCTCCAAAAAACTGTAAGCTAGATAAACCTTTCCTTGCTTCACTTTGGGTGTCAGGTATTTTGTCTCAACAATGAGAGAAAAGTAAACAAGACAGGCATTTTGTTCCAGCAACAGGAAAGCTGATATTGCACATTCAATCAACAAACACCCACCACATGGCAGCACTGTGCTGGGTACCACATGGCATCTGAAAGGCACAGCAGTGGCAGGGTATGCCCAGTCCCTGCTCTCATGGGCCATTCAGCTGTGACTCCACGCCCTGCAATGATCCTGAACCCCACACTCTATCCCCAGACTTGGTCTCCTGTGGTTTTCTTCACCTCAGACCCACAGAGGTAGGGAGACTCAGACACTAAGTTCAGCTTAGAGAAGCAGGGCCAGTGCGGGGTGGTGCTTTGGGAATCTGGGGCTGTCCAGCTGGTGTGGTTAGTGTCCCCCACATCCCCTCTGCTTTGTGGCTTCATATTCTGCCTGGTAGGCAGGGCCCACGCCTGTGCACCGGGGTCTCCAGAGCAGGGAGTGAAGGAGACGTGAGTGTACCGAAACACTCAGGCCCAGGGAGGGACGGCCAGGAGAGTGTGCATCTGTCCACAGTAGGAGCCCGTGTGCGGGAGCCCGCAGGGAGACCTTGGCCCCGGGGGCCATCCTAGCTCAGCCTCTTGCCCCCGGCCAGCAGTCCCGGAGTGTCCACAGTGGGCCTGCCATTCTCACTGCTCGCCTCCTGAAGGTGAAGTATCCCCATGCTACTCAGCAGAAACGGGATCCAGCCTGGGCCAGGGACGGGTCTGCTTTGGGCAGCGGGGGCAGAGGCGTAGCATCCCTCCCACACACCCACAGCTCCCAGCGGTTTCCCCGCCCAGGCCACGGTGTTGGACCGAGCAATGCAACACCCTCGGGCCCACCTGGCAGATCTGACAGACTCGGCCTCCACTTCACCCCTGCTGCTGGCCCTATTTTGAGCTTGGGTCTGGGAGAAAGGAGCTGGCACCTGGGCACTGGTGCGGCTCTGTGCCATGGAGCTGGGTGGCTGCTGGCTCCATTGTCCCCTCACTGTGGATCAGGGGACCTGGCGGTGAGCTCATTCATTGTGCGCCGGGCCAGTTGCCAGGCGCCCGCTCTGCACAGGGCTGCGGCAGAGCCCGGCTTTCCTGGAATTCAGGGAGCAAGAATCGCACCAGCTCCTGAGTCGCCCCTGATTATTTTAGCTTCATTTTTAGGCTCCACTGTGGCATTGTTTTCTCAGGAATTCGGGAGAAACAATTGAGAAAAATCCAAACACTGCATGGCCTGTTACCAAGAAAACAATCACAAGACAAGATCGTGTACATTTGTCCAGCCACAGCCCAAGGTGGGGAGGGATGGGACAGGCCATGGGGAGGGCCTGGTCCCCAACACCCTTCCCTGGGCACCGGCTCCCGGGCGATGCTGCACAGGTCCCGCTGTTCCTCTAAGAACTGGAAGGGTTCAAGTTCACCTTTTGTAATTTATACAGCGCACTTTAAGTAGTCAGTTCTCTTGGGGACAAGCTGACTGTGGCTGATGGTGGTGGGATTTTGGAGATATTAACTCAGCCCAGTCTGGTCTGGGGGTTTGACTGAGGGAGGCGCTGTCAGAGGAGGGAGCAGACTGTAACCCCAGTTCCCCACAAGGTCACCTTGGCTCAGTGGCTCAGTGACCTCAGAGCCAGGTGTAACAGGCAAGTGTCACCGTCTCAGCCTGCAGAAATCCAGAAGTCCAAGAGTGGGACAGGGAAGGCACAGCCATGATCAAGAATGTAGCCAAGAGCAGGATCCCTTCCCCTCCATTGTCCTTGCGGCTTATGGCAGGGTGAGTGCAGACGGGAACACTGGCAGCCCTGAGTCCTCTGCAAATCTCCCCGTGGCTGAAAGGCTGGCATCCCTCGGAGGCACTGGTGGCCTGTGGGAGGCCCCAGCTGCAGTGTCCACACCGCCAAGGCCTTGATTATCTGCATAGGGCTCAGAAATGTGGGTTGGGACTGTCGCGGAGCCTTCTGATTGGTCCCCAGCTGGTCCCTTACCTTCTCCTTTTGACTGACCTGGTCTTCTAACAGGAGTGGGCTGGAAACCTATTGCTTCAGCTCAAATTTTCCATGCTTGTACCCATCCCCACTTAGGGCAGCGGGGAGGAAGCTGAGCAGGCCGTAGTGTCCCCTCCTAGTCAGGGAGAACATTGCAGTGCACAGGAAACACTGAAGGGAAGGGTGTGCTCCAAGCTGGCGACAACTGCTCAGCCTCAGCTCTGCAAATTCCCCTGACAATGCTCAGCTCAACTCTGGGAGCCCACTGCAGTTGGCACTGGCACCTGCTCAGTGCAAGCTTTGCTTCGGTGCAAAGCAAAGACACAGGTGAGTGATGAACAGGCACACAGATGGCCTCCCCGCACTGCTATGGGCTGCAGCTCCTCAGGCAAGTCTGGGAGGGAGTGGCCTTGTTCCCCTGGGTGCAGACAGCAGGAAACACCTTTACTGTATCAGTTGGTGGCAGTGGTTCTCTGCAGCCTCTCTGCCTAGCCTCAGATGCTGCAGCTTTGCAGAACTTGTAGAATAGGAGCATTCATCGTCTCATCTTCAGACACACAAGGACAACTCTGGAAGGAAGCCCCAAGCCCTGGCAGACCTCTCTTTGAAGGCTGTGAATGTCTCCATCCTTCTATCTAGAGTGGTTGGTTGTTTTTCTGGTCCAAAGAGCAGCGCTTGGGATGTGAGACAGAAAGCACAGTGGAAATGACGCGCGGACTGCAAGTCCCATTCTCCATCAGCTCCGCGATCAACACTTGGCCCACCAGCTGCACTTTCTTGGGTCTTTCCTGGGTGCCCCAGCCTGTTCTGCCCTGCTTTGTCCTGCTGCAATGACAAGTGACCTTGGTCCTCAGTGGTGGCATGGTGTGGAGGGCTGTGTTTTCCTTTCTTCTCTGGCAAGCAGTCTACCTAGAAGCCTGACCCTCATCAGCTTGCCCTAATGCTGACCTTCCAGCCCCCTCCGTAAAGCCTCCCTTAGAAACTGGTGTACTTCATGAGGGAAAGCTTTCTGCAACAGGGGCACCTTGAATGCTCAGTCTCAGGGCACCAATGTCCCATCCCCATCACGCACACATCAATACCTTTGATCCACAGACCTCTCAGGTGGAACTCCTCTTTATTTAACCCTGGGTCTCTTTGGGTCTTCTGCTGCCCATGTCATGGTCTGGCTTTTAAGTGTCCCCCTGAGGTCGCGGTGCTAAGGTGGAGCCCCAGGTTGTGCTATGGAAGGAATGGAGCTTTTAGGAAATGAAGCCTAGTGGAGAGAAATCTTTGACCTGACCTCGAAGGGAATGTCAGTACCCTGACCCTGTCCTGTCTCTCTCTGCTTCCCAGCCACCATAAGGTGGTCAGGCCTCCTGGGTCACGTGCTCCAGCCATGTTGATCTGTGCCATGCAGCCTCCAGCAACAGAGTAAAGCGACCATGGATGGGAGCCTCAGAAATCATAAGCCACAGTGGGCCTGTCTTCCTTTATTGTGTCACACTGGTGAGAAGCACACTAACACACCAGCTCTAGTTCTGCTGTCTGAGCTGGAATAGAGTAAGTGAACTCTTGCTTTGTGCAACTGATCTTCAAAAATCCAGAGATTTCCAGAACATCCTACTACTCTTGCTTTTTTCAGGATAACCACATTCATTCATCCAGACACCTCTCCTGTCTTCCCTTCCTCTGAGGGGCTTGAGGTTTCCATCATGTTCTGAATGTGTGCCCAGTGTGGGTTGCAGTATTCAGAGAGGATTAGACTGGAAGTGGGAAGATGTCTGGGTCTGTTCCGCTCATAGAGTAGACACTGCCAATTTACAAAGTCTAGAGCCTCTTGTATCTGCTTTGTAAATGTAAATCATTAATTGCGTTTATTTATTCAACTCTTTTTTTCTTATTATCATTCCTAAGATGATTTTCAAAACTATAATACAGCCACATGTAAAGATATTAATTGAAAATTCCAGTGCAGAGATAGGATGAATGGGGGACTGGAGAGAGATGGAAGCTACATGTGTGTTCTGGTAGCTCTGTAGGTACGCGCTGGGCTGAGCTTCCCAGTGACAGTGGGAAGCTCAGTGACATTATCTTCCATGTGTCAGAGTACAGACAAGAGTGGCCAGGTCCGTGGCTCAAGACAGTGGTTAGAGAAGCATATCTCTCAATCCCAGTGGAGGACGTAGTGGTACAGCCCTGGTCAAGTCCTTCTAAGTGAGCACAGTGCATTTCCTAGGATTCTGGCTGCTCCGGAAGCCCCCACCTGCTGCCGCCTGTGTGTGGGACAAAGTGTGAAGCTCTTGGCATCTGCTGTTTGACACACACTTATATCTGCCACACTTTGAGGTGTAGATCAGAACCTTCACTGAAGAAAAAGGAGAAGCTGCCAGGAGTCTCTGTTTTATCCAGTATTCCAGGGCGCCTGTGACAGTGTGAGTTCTGTGACCACCAACCTTTTGCAATCGGTCTATGTACTTATATTCTCCAAGCTTCTTACTGTCATTAAATTTTTTGAAAATGCAACAAATTTCAAGGTCAAGCATATTTACAGAAACCTTCCTGTTCTCATGCAGGGCACCTGTCCCATGAGAATCACCTCAACCACACTGGAACCTGAATCAGAGACTCCAAGGGGACAGGAGAGGTCAGGTAGGCCATCGCCATGCAGCAGCCCAAGAGGCTTTAGCACAGCACAGGGTGGGCTGTGGCCACTCCTCGTGGCATGACTTGTGTGGATGATGGGCCACGCTGTCTCGGTGGCCTGCCCCAAAGCTTATCAAGGAGAGTGCAGCATGGTGCCTCTCAGTGATTCTAACTTCTCGACTTGGCCTCTGTTATGTTAATTTTATGTATTAACTTGACTGGGCCATCGCGGGCAGATTTTGATAGAACCTTCAGGGTGCTTCTGTGAGAGTGTTTTTGCACGAAGTTAACATAAATAAATAGATTTGGAGTAAACGAGATGTCCCTCCCTACTGTGGCTGGGCTGTCTCTCAGTCAAAGGTTCAGAGAAAATCACTGATCTTCCCCACCAAGAGGAGAGAATTCCTCCTACCTGGTGTCCTTCAAACTGGGGCACTGGCTTTTTTCTGTCTTCAGAAATTAACTGAAACATGGAATCTTCCTTCATTTCAAGTCTGTTGGCCTTCAGGCTGTAGCCGTCTGCTTTCCTGGACCTCCAACTGGCCAACCGCAGGTCCTGGGACAGGTCAGATTCTACACCTGCTTGAGCCAATTTCCTATAATGATATTTCTTTCTCTTGCTTATTACCTACATTCTTTTGGTTCTGTCTCTCTGGGGAACCCTCACTAATGCAGCTTCTAACCAGCAAAACTGACTTTGGTGTGTCCTTGCCTCCTTCCTGACCTCGTGAGAGCTCCATGCCTGGTAGTCACTTCCTGGGCACCCAGTTCATCTATACTCCTTACAGTGGCTGAGTTTAATTGCTAACTTGATTGGCTTGAGAGCCAGCCAGGGGATTAGTGAAACACACTTCTAGGTGTGTCTGAGTGGCTCATGCAGGTGGGGATCTTGGAATCTGTATCTGGTTCTTCTTTTCTTCCTCTCTTGTACTGTTACCCTACTCTGCTTCCGTGACACCGTGAACTAAATAGCTTTGCTCAGCCACACCCTTCTGTCATGATGTTCCTATTTAGAGCCAACTCATTACGGACTAAATCCCGAGGCTGTCGGTCTCCTCCTTTAAATTGTAGGTGTTGGGTATTGCATCTCACTGAGAGTAAAGCTGTATGATACAAAAATTTGCTACCAGAGAAGTAGGGTTTTTGCTATGACTTCTTGGTTATGTGACTTAGAAGCCTTTGAAATTGACTTGCATTAGGAGTTTGGACAGGTTTGGAGATGCAGGCTAAAGAAGACTTAGAATTCTGCAAAGAAAGTCTATTGGTGATTGTGGATGGAGCTCAGAAGACCAGAATACTGGTAGGAATGAGGACTGTAAAGGCCAGGCTCAGGAGGTTTCATTTGGGAATAAGGATCCCATCAGCATGTGAACTAGAGGCCATGTGTATTCCACTCTGGCAAACATTTGTCTACATTTTTCCCATGTCCTGAGACTCTGCAGGAGACTGATATTAAGAGCAGTGTACTGACCTGGTAGAGGAAATTTCAAGGCAGACCGACAATTATGTTGTGCCAAAGTTACAGTGAGAATCGGGTAAAAGGCAGGACAGAAAAATTGAAATGCTTAAACTTTGACTCAAAAGGAGCTATGTGCAATGTTGGGGCCAGAGGATGTATGACTCTTGAAGAGATCACCACTGTTACAAATAAACCAAGAACAGTAAGACTTTGGATTGTGAGTAACTTGTTCTGTGAGTACTTCACAGGCAACTAAATATTTCTAATAAATAGTAACTTGACAAATGAGCAATATCTTGCAAAATGAGTAGCATGCGATGATGAATCATGCCATATGATCAAAACTGAGCCAATGGTTCTTTTCTCTCTCTTGCTGTGGAATTGTGGGTTATCATTTCCCAAAAGCAAGTGATTATGGAGGAGATATCTTCTGCAGAGGAGCAGGAGAAAAAGGTAAAGGAATCCTTCACTTTAAATGAGATTGAGGAATGTGCAAAATGTGGGAAACTGTAAAATTTAGTAGAAAAAGCACTACTTGAATAAGGTTGTAGCACTGTGAGCAATGAATTTATTTAATGACAAGGCAATGTCACATTTCTGAGAAATCTACAAAAGGAGGCAAAATCAAGTGACATTGGATAGGTTGCTTGTTAAAGCTGTATGAAAAGAAAATGATTGCATTGAGCCCATTGATAGTGGTGGCTCTGTTAGTGATAGTAAAAGTTGTTTTACTGAGTAACTCTCCTCTCTCTTGCCTCCCTCACACCAGCCATGAAGACTTTCAAAGGTATGTATGAGTTGATTTTTTTCTACTTTCTTTACTATTTTGTATTATATTGCAGTATTGTAGTTGTTTTTATATGACTATTTTTGGGTTGTGGAACAAATCAGTGTTTCTATTGTTTCTTATGGGAAAATTCACTTTGATACACAAGCACTTTGGATTACGAACACGTTTTCAGAATGAATTATGCTTACAAACCAAGCTTTTACTGTACCTTGTACAGGGGCAAAAAGAAAAATATCTTATGGGTGTCTTAGGAACCAGTAAGACCTTATCCATTTTGGATTCAAGGGTACAAAAGTGTTAACCTTTCACTTGAGAGTCTCTGGGATGCCTACTCAAGAAGGACCTCCTCTGGAATTTGTTCCTGGAGATTCATTTTATGGAGCCATAGTCCAAGGGAGCCTGGCTATTGCTCAAGTGGCAGCAGAGTTTAGTGCTATCCACATGATATTGTGTTTACTAGGATAAAGAATGCAGGAGTTGTGAGGTCAGGGAGACTTTCACCTTGGAGGTCAGGTAAATAGCTCCTGAGAGGGCAGTGCACAAAGCTATAGGAATAAAATCGAAGATGCAGTGGGGGTCCAGGAAGCCAGGGATGCCACGCATGTGAAATGTCTGCCAAGGAAAGCTGCAGTCTGTGAGCAGAGCTGCCCAAGAGAAAGGACGTGTGAATTGTAACTGGCTGGGTTCTAGGGGAGGACACACCCAAGCCCACTGGGACTCACATTGCACTACTATGTGTCTTGGATGCTGGACATGGATATGCTCTTCCATTATGATGTTCCTGCCATAGAGTCAGCTAATCATGGACTGAATCCTTTGAAACCGTGAGTCAAATTTAACCTCTCTTTCTTTAAATTGTTGTTGGGTACTATTTCCCAGTGATGGGAAAGATGACTAATGCACCCTTTAACACTGAATGTGGTCAGCTAGGATAGAGAGTGTAGTTGGGCAAGGCTTTGGAAATGTTTCTCTTTGTTGCCCAAGGACTTAATTGCTTTGTTTTGCTTTCAATTTCTTCAGTTTCTACTTGCATCTGAAGTCTCATCCTAAATCATGCATCTTATTCCTTGATGTCAGTATCACACACAGGGGAGCTTTTGTGATCTCACCCAGGGGATCAGCCATGAAAGTTTCTTGCCTTCTAACTCCAAACATTAGTATCTCTTTTGGGACTTTGTCAGTCCCTGGGGTTCTCTAATTACAAGTTATGTATTTAGTACAGGTCAGTTGTTTCTCCTGAAAAGGGTGCAGTTTCAAGAGATGGGGTGAGGGTTTCTGGGGTTTTGTCCCCACATGGTAAAGAAATTAGTGTAAAGGGTTCAAAGTATTCAGTCCAGAATTTGACCAAATAAATTTCTCTTTGTTCCAATGAAAATGACTGAGGCTTTATTTCCATTCTGTAGATAAGTTCACCCAGGCACAAATCATTCCAGCAATTTTTCCAATTCAGGATGAGGAATAAACAAAACTCCAATAGTGTCTGGGTCTGGGATTTGGAGTGAGATTGAATTTCCAGTCTGAACTGGGTCATCGCAGGCCCCAACCTGCAATAACAAAGAAACAGTGATGGTTTCTGTTTTGTTTTCATTAATGATGACTCAAGCCAAGAGCAAGAGCAGGAGAGAAAGGGCTTCCTTACCCAGATTGCCAGCTGGTGGCCGGCCTTGTGTGTCTGAGCGGCCCCGGCTCCACCCTCAGACCCAGGGGTGCTGTGTGTGCAGCGGGGGCAGCAGCCTCACACATCTGCTCCTCCTGCTAAAAGGCTGCTGTGTTGTGACCTGGAATAAGACGGTGACTGATAGTGGGAACTTGGGGACCTCAGTCATCCGAGATGGGTGCGTGCACACCAGGCACACATGGTCGCATCTGATGTGTGCTGTGTCACTCAGTCACCCCACGAGTGGGACAGAGGAATCCTTGTTAACAGAGATATGACAGCCCCTTCCAATGATGTGACAGAGATCTGAGAAGTGGGAGCCGCAGGGCAGCTGGAATCTGCTCCTCCATGGATACCATGTCCTTGGTGGCTCCTTGGTGGCAGCCACACTCAGATGCTGCCATGGAGAGGGATTTGTAGCACTCAGTGGCTATCCATCCGGGGAGGGGAAGAGTGGGTGTTTGAAAAGATGGCTCATTCTTTATTTTTGGAATGTGTGGTTCCAAACCTGCATTAGCCGAGTAAGCACCAGTGACCCTGGTGGGACCCTGGTGGACCTCAGCCTGCACTGTACCATGTGGAACGTTTTGAATAAATCTCTGTCCTTGGTAGACACACCCAAGGCTTTCTAGCCTCTGTGCACCATGAAGATACCAGAAGTGTGAGAGAGAAATCTTGCTTGCTAGGCAAACGCATGGCCATCGCAGCCTCAACTTCTTGGGTATCTCAGCAAATAAGCAGGCTTCTGCCTCAGACGTGACACGTCAGCATGGAAACCAGCACGGTTTACGAGTTCACTCATCTGGTGGATGCGCACTTGCTCCCAAGCAGCTGCCTGAGTTTAAAGTCTGCTCCATGCTTGAAAGAATGGCCCAGAGCCCCTCTACCTGAGACACTACTGCAGCGGGCAGTCTGGTCAGTGGACAGCACATTTGCCTGCCTTCCTTTTTTGAATTCTTCCAAGTCTGGAAACACCTTGACCTAAATTTAACCAGATCTTAGCAATTGCCTCCTATAGGGAGATGGTGCGGCCTGGGAGGGTTTCACCCTGGGATGACACCACTAGAATCAATGCGGGAGGCATCTGATAAGGGCTCCCTAGGAAACAGAATCGACAGGAAATATAAGTATGATGGTGCCAGGGTGCTGATTGGGTCAGCCTATGGAGTCAGAGGGAGGATAATCCACAGGGGATCTTTGCACTGTAGAGCCCGAGAGTCCAGGATCTGCTGAGGCTCAGCAGATAGAAGCTGCAGAACAAGAGGGACCTAGGATGCAGCAAGAGACAGGTGACCGGAAGCTCCTGGGGAGTCCTCAGAGACTGAAGAACCTGGAAGTCAAGGTCCAAAGGCAATGGCACACCCGCCTGGGCAGCCTCTGCCCAGGGTCCACGCCTGCTGGTTGGATCCCCCACACCCAGGTCAGTCTTCCCCATCACCCAGACGAACCGGAACTTCACTGACTGACTGTCAGTTCTTACTCCAGTCACATCGTGGTCACGGCAGGGGACAGGCCACCTCCCCATGGTGCGGCACCACAGAAGTGAGTGCAGGGGAGCAAGGACAGTGGGTGGGGACAGCAGGTGGGTGCCTGTGAGTGCCATCCGTCAGGGCCCAGGGCACGTGAGCACCCTCGGCTGCGGGAATGCAGTGGGGATGCAGCCTGGCAGAGGTCACGGTGCTGAGGGGGGTTGGCAGACCTTGTGGGGTGACAGGTGACTGGGTCTGTGACATAGTTCTCAGTAGGAAATCTGATGACCCCAGTCCTGGGGATATGTGGCAATGTCTATGTATGGATAGTATCATGGTGAGGGTGCTGGGGTCACCCCAGGAAGCTGGTGATGTTGCTGCACAGTGGGGCACAATTTAGAAATGGTCAAACTCACTCTGGTTCCTGGACACCTCCTGTCTCCTGGGCACCTCAAGGACCTCACACTCTCCGGGTCTGAGCGGTGCCTGTCTGCCCTTTACCACAGTCACGTGGTGCCCTGCCCACAGGAATAATCTGGGCGGGGGGTCGGCAGCCTGTCATGGTCACGGGGTCACCCAGAGTGAGCTCCTGGGCCTCAGCTCCCTAGATCAAGTCCTAGGTTTACCTCTTGCATGGGAGAAGAGGACATGTGTGGTTTCAGGGTGTCTCCTGGGAAGACCCTTGGGAGAAGGCCAGGCCCAGGAAGGCTTTCCCTGTCTCAGCCATGTGTGGTCAGGCGCTCCAGCTTTCCTCCTGTGTATGGGCTTGGGTGTCACTGGCGATAGAGCCACAGGACTAGTGTGCTTCTGTGTCCTCAGCCAGGGCTTCTGGACATTGAGGTGTCTCTGAGACCGTCCCCAGAGACCCTGTGTGGTCTGAGGAAAGGGATAGCCCTCAGTGACGGGGATCTGTGTCTATCCATGGGCTTGGGAGACAGCTTGAATGCCATTGCCAGGTACATGCAGGAGATGCTAGGGGAAGAGGGTTACAGATCGCCACCACACTGCAGGGAGGGGACAGGACAGAGGCTGGGGCAGATGAGGCCCCGGGGAGGCACAGAGGTGACCGCAGAGTGATGCATGCTTGGAAAGGTCTTTCCTCACCCACAGAGCCAGCATCCACATCGCTGCCACGCAGCTGGGCCAGCTCTGTTCACAATACTCACCTTCCGGACAGGTGGGCAGCAGGGGTCTGGATGACGGGCGGAAAAAGCTGGCAACCTTACACCTCCCACGCCCTCAGGCCCATGCGGTCGCCCCTCTTGCTCTGGCCGTGCAGGACATCTCCACGTGTGGGCTCAGCCAGGCGCTCTCTAGCCTGACAGAGGCTCACCATCTGCACCTGCGGTGTCAGAGGCCGCTGGCTCCACAAGTGTCCCCGCCCTGGGCTGCGAGGGGACCCTGTTCTTTTCAGGCCACTCGGGGGCCACGCTAGTGCTGAGGGTGATCCGCCTTCCTTCCTCTCTGTGCCCCTCTCGTCATGCACTTGAGATGAGAAATACGTCTGCGAATCTCTACCCCTCCTTACCCCGGGCAGCTTTCATGAGTAAGAGCAGATGTTGAGCTAAGGGTAAAACGCTAAGTAACGCAAAGACTTTTTGTATTTTTTTAGGTGAAAGTGTGTCTCCACCCACAGGGCTCCTGTGTTTAGAAAGAAGGCGTGGCTTGGTGCTAGCGTGTGTGCTTGCTGTGCACAAGGCCGTGGGTTCGATCCCCAGGGCCCTCCTCCAGAGAAAAAGAAAAGACACAGAAAAAGTAGCTGTGTGTTCTTGATCCCCCCCACCCCCAGCCCAGCAGCAGCTTCCCGTGCTGTTCCTAGGCCCACAGCGCTCGGTGCGGAGCGGGTATTGGAGTTCAAAGCGCCCCAGGAGCCGGGTTGAAGATGGTAAATGATTGGTGCCCTGTGGGAGTGAGCTCATTTCCTTGCGTTCGACTGGAGCAGGAACGTCCGTAATCCAGACATTTAAGACTCATTGAGTGAGGAGGAACGGGGCTCACGGAACAGCCGGGGTAAGGTCCTGGGGGATGGGCCGATGAGAGGTAGAGGTCGGGTCTCGCTGCGCTCAGATTCCGCCCCACACATCTGCTTTTGATTGTGGCAGGGCCCCGGGCAGGGTGCCATCGGAAGGAGGAAGGCAGGGCCCTGCGCAGCACATCTGGATGTTCCCATGACAGGGACCCGCTGGACCTGGGGCCAGGGAGACAGTGGGCCACTTGGCCCAAGCTTGGGCTCGCTCTTTGCAGCCCGTCTGGGCTCCCTCAGGACACAGAGCAGGTGGATTCGAGGCCAGGGAAATCGGTCACAACCAACCTAAAGAGGAGATCGGGAGAAACAGGGCACAGTGGTAGCTCAGAGTAAAAATCAGAGCCACAATTACTGTTAGTAACACGCCCTCTGGGGTGTGATCCCAGGGGTCCCCAGCTCCTCCTGTGTAAAGTGGGGCTGTTGAGACACAGCATGCGAAGTATTCAGGGCTGGAGGGTGAAGGACCTGTGGTCCATGGCGTGGGGCTACTGGTATCTGACATCTAACACTGGCTCGCTCGTGGCGGGAGTAAAATGACTCTTGATGCTTCTTCTCTAAAAGAAGGAAAGAAGAAAGGCTCCCTGCGCTCCCAGGGCACTGTTTAGAATGATAGGACCTCAAAGGTGGGGGGCGGCCTTGCTCCCCCGCTGGGCCCAGATGTCGGGGACCCTCCGGCAAGTGCACTGCTGCCTTGAGGCTGAGGGCTGCAGTCACGTGAACAGGAGCTGAGGCGGCCAAGCTGCACAAACACACATGGCAGGAACCGGCGCGGGAGGCAGACGGCCCGGGTCCCCAAGGTGGCGGCGACGCGGATTCCTTGGAACGCTGCAGAGCCCAGGGCTGTGTAAACAAGAGATCAAAACCGGCCTTGCTGGCCCTTCAGCGTGATAGATGTTCGCCCTGAGTGTGGGACAGAAGTCGGACCACCGCTGTCTTTTTGTAGTCTGAGTTTTAAGAGGACCCCAGAGGAGACTTACTTGTGGGGCTGGGGGATCCTTCGAGCCTGTGGCTCCCTGGTGGCTGGGCCACCTTCCCAGGACAGAGAGCCCCCTGCCTCTTCAAAGGCAGGTCTGTGAGCCTGGCGCTCCAGCACGCAGCCAGGACCAGCAGCCTGCAGCCTCCAGGTGCCAAGGCCACTCACCCCTCCCCCATAGCGTGGGAGCAGACATCAGGACCACCGAGGAGCCTGTCTGCCTGCGAGGAGGCAGAGGGGCTTAATGAGGAGGAAAACAGCTCTGCCAGGTGTGCCCAGGGCCGTAAACCCCAGCAAGCAGCTCCTCCTTCCACATTCGCTACTCATCAGTGGATCCATGTCCTGGGGAGACCAAGGCCCCTTCCACTGGGCTGCCTGTTTCAGAGTTCCCCTGAGAGTGGAAACCACACTAGAGAAATGTCCAGAGCACAGGGCTTCGTTAGGTCCTGCCTGGACATGACATAAACTGACTGTGACAGCTGGGTGGACAGACGCACAGATAAACACAAATACAGACAGACAGACAGTGGGCAGTCTGGAGGGTCCCTGCCACCCCAGAGGTCTCTCTCTGGCCTAACCATTTGTCTCCCAGTGAGGACCGAAACCCCACCCTCTCCCTCTGCCCATTCATCATCCTGTCACTCTTGTCTCCAGTGCCAATTTAATGTCCCAGCCCTGGAACGGGGTCCTGGTTTCCTTGGGAAGGTAGTCGAGATAAAGCCGCGTCTGAGAATGTTCCCTGGCCTTTGTTTTTGTTGTCTGGCCTGTGTGGCCCCATTTAGGGGCGACAGCGATTACCAACCTCAGGCCTGGGAAAGTGCTCATGTGGGCTTGGTAAGGGACCAAGGAGGGGCAGAGGACAGTGCTGGGTGCCCAGAGTGGACAACCACGTGAGGAAGGGGGCCGTACGTGTGTGCATGTGCGTGTGTGCCTGTACAGATGTGTGTCCGTGCGCATGCACACGTGTGTGTGCTGCACCCCCTCAGGATGTTTTTGCTGACTTAATGAGCTGCCTGTACTTGAGGGATGGAACCTGGTGCTGGTTTGTTGAGAAAATCAACAGTCTTTGTCTCTATTTCCCAGCATGCAAGATTCTCTGGGGTTCTCTTGGCTCAGGAGTAGTGGCGATCTGACTCGTGTCCCCAACTGTTCCCATGTTGAAGCCCAAAGCCCCGGGAACTCAGAATGGGGCAATATTTGGAGAAAGGTCTTTATTGAGGCATTAGGGTGACCCTTCCTTGTGTGACCAGTGGCCTGGTGAGAGGAGGCCAGGACAGAGACACACACAGAGGGGTGACCCACCCACGGGGACACAGGGAGAAGCTGCCATTTGCATGCCCAGGAACCAGTGCCACGCCGCCTGGATCTCAGAGATGAGTCCGGGGTGGGAGGCAGTGCATTTCTGGAGTTTTAGCCCCACTTGTGGGGTTTGTCACAAGGCCACCTTATGCCCAACACGTGGTGGGACTGGCCCAGCTCACAGGCGCCGGGAGGATTCTTCAAGAGCACGTGGCTGGCAGGGCAGCAGGTGTCGAGAGGATGCGGGGCCAGGCCCGAGGGCTAGAAGACGGGGTTCCCTGGGGTAGATGATCGGGTTTGTGCGAGGACAGCACATGTGGGTCCACTGTGAAAGTGGTGACTTCTCTGTAAAGTCTGCCTCAAGAGGGGATAGTGGGGTTGTGTAGGGTCAGGGGGGCTCTGGAGCTTAGGAACCTGGGGAGCTCTACCCTCTCCCTGCTCCTTCCCTGCAGCAGGAGAGCGGATGTTGCCAGCCCCAGCCTGAGCCCTGGGCATGCGCTCTGTGCTCTGCGGCTGGTGTCGGAGTGAGGGAACCTGCCTCAGGAGCCCTGGTCACACGTGCCAGGTTGCAGGGAGGCGGGGACTCTGCACACCCCTCCAGAGGCCCCAGGCCCCCCTCTCGGGCTCAGTGGCCAGCCTCCCCTGCTCTCCTCTCCTGGCACCTCCCATCAGTGACCCCCTGGCCTTAGCTCTGCCACTCCGGGTGAGGGCCTGTTGGGAAGAGATGGAGGTGTGGGGATTGGCGAGGAGGCCAAGGGGACTGCTCACACTCCTGGGAAGTCCCAGAGAGAAGGGGGAGAGACACACTTGGGGGCAAAGGCAGTGGCCACCATGGGGCAGCACTTGGTGGGGTGGTCAGGCTGCCCTGGCTGCTGATTCCCTGGCCCCCATGGAGCTGTAGCAAGGATGGCATGGATGTCCCGGCCTCCCAGGGATGCTGGGCACCAGTCCCACCCGCTCATAGCCTGGCCATCCCAGTGCTCAGCACCTACACCCAGACCCCAGTCCTGGAGCCCCATGCTCATCAGAGCTCCAGCCAAGCCCTGTGTGAGGCGCTGGAACCAGCCTGCGATTGGGCGCCATGGTGGGTCCATGGTGCTGGGGATGTTTCCGTGGAGCCTCCTAGGTTCTGGGGCTTCTGTTCTTTGTGTGTCTGGTATCCATGCAGACAAGAGACGGGCTGGAGATGGAGCCCAGAGCCTTGATCGTGCTGGGCAAGTGCTCTACCACTGAGCTGCACACCCAGAAACAGGTGCACTGGTTTCCCATGGTGGATGTACTAGTTATGTATTATAAACACATAAAAATAGTTGTTTAAAAAACCACCAGGGATCAGAGTTTCTCCTGGTGTTGCACACCTATGACATTAGCACAGGGGAGGCTGAGGCAGGAGGATGGTGGGCTTGAGGCTAGCCTGGGCTACTACATGAGACTCTGTCTTACAAAAAACACACAAAACCAAAAATCCATAGCAAAGAGTGATGGCAAATAGCCAAGGAGCCTCAGGCAGGGCTGCCAAAAACAAAGTGGTAAAGAGGGCTGATTTAAGTAAAGAGGGCTGGGTTTCTATTCCCCACCCCTCAACCTCCGGGTCAGTTGGCGTTGCAGCTGTGACCTTGGAGAGAGCAGGGCAGGGGTCATTTCAGGGGTGCTGTGGTCTCCAGTGGGAGGCCTGGGAGGAAAGGTCACATCCCCGAGGTCTTGTCCAGAGCTGGAGACCAACCCCACCCTCTCCCTTGTTATTTTTAGAATTGAAGATGACATTTTCCTCTTTTAGTTAAAGGCCTGAGAATGAGATTTTAGATGTTTGCTATAAATTGCCTATATGGGAGTACTGGTGCCATGGAACACTAATTCAGTCATTTTATAGCACCGTTGTGTTCCCCTGGTCTGGAGAATGCCTTGAATAGGAGTGGCAGCGACTCACAACCCACATGCCCGTGAACACCCAAGGCCCCTGTGAGCTTGAAATGGGAGCCCAGGGACCCCAGGAACAAACGAGACCCTGGGACAGATGTCCAACCAGAGCCTGTGAGGAGCCCCAAACTTGGACAGGGGTGTGCAGGATAATTTGGGGTGCTCAGTGCTGTATTATCACACCCACTGGTCCAGCTCCCCTCTCTCCCTCAGAAGTACAAAGGAGGGGGAGGTATAGAATATTCCTCATTTGTTTTTGTCCGAATTATTTCAAAAGGTGCTTTCGTATCACCATCCTCAGTAAACCTTCCCCTCTGTCTCCTAAAGAACAGTTTGCGAAAGATGCTTCTCAAGGCAGTGCTGACCGTGTCTGTCCTAGATCCTCCCTGCTGCCAGCACCATGGACTGCACCCACCCTGTCCACTGTCTTCCCCTGGTGCGTGCACCTGTGACGCAACGCAGCACTTCAGTCAGGCCCAACAAGAGAGCAACACAGTAATTAACACAACAATTGCAATCACGTGTTACAATAAAATCACGCTCTTTATTTCTAAATACCTTGTGCTATAAATCTTGCTGACCGGCATTCCATTTTCTCCATCCTTCTGAAGACAGGAACTTTCACTCTTTCACACAAAGGAAGCCCTTCGCAGCTTTGGTGTGTCATGTCCTGGTCACCAGCACCGATTCCCTTATGCATTGGGTGGTGACTTGAATGCAGCTCCGTGATGCCGGGGCAGTCGGTGAGTTCAGTGTGGATGCGGGCAGAGGGGCAGCTCATGCCCAGAGAGACGGAGCTGGACCCTGTGTGAGAGCTGTCACTGCCGTGCTCGGAATGGAGTGCAATTTAACTTTCAGCACCCTCCACAAGCCCAGCTCATGAAGAATTAAATGTCCATTTGGCCCATGCTTCCCTCGGATGTCACCCTGGAGTGACCCTGTCGAGAGCCTCTGTGACAGCTGGGGTGTTGGCATCCCAGACACCCACACCTATGGGGTGCAGATGCCAAACTCTACTCTGCACTGAGTGGCACACTCAGTGTCACGCGGTCCCCTGGTCACAGGGCCTGAGGGCAAACCTCAGCGCCTCCATCTCCAAGGAGAAGTGGAAGCCAGTGGTGTCTCAGTGACTGAGATGACAGAAGGGGGACCTGGCTTCACTGCCACTCTGGCTGGGTCCTTGAGGACACTCACTCTACTTCCCTCTCCTCGAGGAGCTGGTTCCAGCTGGGCCTTGCTCCCTCCTCCTTTCAAGCCTTGTCCTCAGATGCGGCCACCAGACTCTGCTCATCTCGGGACCCTCTGGGTCTCCCTGATCGCCATCAGCCATGGACCTTGGGCTTGCCAGGGGTAGACTTCAGGCCACAGAGAAGTCTCGCATGGAACAGGGCCAGCTGCCTTCCCTGGCCACACCCAGCTCCCTGCCTCAGTGGCCCATGGTCCTCTGCACTGATGTCCATGGCTTCTCAGGGATGCCGGCCCCTAAGGACAAGTCCATCACTCCGAAGGTAGTGGGCAGTCTCCTACTGTTATCCTATGGGGAGCGACACACGCTTGTGTTCCAAACACAGTGCCTCATGGCTGTGCAGGGAAACACACACCGCCAGCTCCCTCTGCAGTCCCCTGCCTTGTGCCCCTGGCTGGGGGGATGCAGTGCTTCCTCCTCAGGGACACTGCCAGCTCCGTGCTCCTTTGCTCAAAGCTTCCACGGCAGAGCTGCAGCGCACAGCAGGCGGTAGCCTAGAAGGTGGAGGGCAGCACAAAGGACACGCATGTGGGGCACGAACCTGCACGCACGTGGTTGTGATCCAGGCAGCTGCACGAGCACAAGTGAGCCCCGATCTGAGAGAGATGGAGGTGACTGGGGCTCTGGGCAGGGACAGTCAGCCACTGCCATCCTGGGCGATGGGGAGGACCACGACGGCCCTCCCTCCACACCCTGGCTCCCGAAGCTTAGAAGGCAGGCAGTCCCTCAGGAAGGGGGTGTCGTGAGGCCTGGAGGGCAGAGCATGAAGCAGGGCACCAAGGACTCTGCAGGGTCAGCAAAGGCCTGGGGAGACCACTGCCCCCCACCCCCCGCCCCGTGCCCATCTCTGACCAACAACTCTTTTCTGCTTCGTATTACGTGCAACTCAGGAAGCTGTGATTTCTGCCTGGCTGTGTGGCAATGTCAGGGGTTCGGTTTTATATCCCTGTTTTGTGCCCATCTTCATGGACTGACATATGCAATTACCTGTCCGGCTATGTGCACACATGCGCTCTGCTGAGGCATGGTCAGCAGGGTACACAGAGGGCATCGTTATCTGTTGAGTGGCCACCTTGTCCTGGATGCCAATGCATTCTCACATGGATGGTTTAGACCACAGGTCTCAAAACGGAGCCCTGGGTCTGCAGACCACACAGATTTCTGCTAACTCAGCAAGCATGAGCTGGGGTCCGGAAGGTGCATCCTTCCCAGGCTCCAAGGGAGGCCACAGTGGATGCTCAGGGGACCTGAATTTGAGAAGTTCAGCTCTAATGCACCAGTCTGAGCTTTGCATGTGGAGCCCGAGGCTCAGAGATCTGGAGTCGCACGGCCAATTCAGACAGTGATGAGGATAGCTCCCCTGCCAGTTGCTTGGCACAGAGACACCTTGGCATTTTTAAACACACAGATTGGGAAAGGCTGGGGCTGTGCCCCCAGTGTGGTGGGCAGAGGCCACAAACTTGTAGACAATGTGGCTCACAGCTTCACAGCTGCAAGTGCCCTCTTGGGATCTGACTATGTCTGTTGACTTTTGTCCAATCATCGAGTGGCTTATAAACAACTGCTATTGCTGCTTGCGAGTCCAGAGCAGCTGAATGGTTCTGCTGCCCAGGGCAGGGTCAAGGTGGTGGTATCCAGAGAGCAGCTGGGTGTGTGGTCTGCACTCGGGGGCCTCTTCCTGTATCTGGAGGTTGCTTAGACTGGCTGAGCAATAATGGGGGACTGGGTCAGAGGCTCCCTGTAACCCAGCAGGTGACCTAGCCTTGCTCACAGTGGCTGCAGGGGTCCAGAAATGAAAGTGAAACTTTGGTGGTGTGCAGAGGGCTTGGTGCAGCCTGGCCCTCCCTTGTAGCTGGTCCATAAACCTAGATACTGGAGCAGCCAAGAGCCAGCAGGTGGAAAAGAGGTCCCACGTCTGGCAGGGGGCTAGGAGGTGGACAGACTCTGGGAGTCACTAGTGGCTCTAGGTCTGCAGCGCCCCCAGCCATTTTGCATCTCCAGTTCTCACCTGGCTCGCCACTAAAGAGTGCTCCAGGCTCCCCTTGGGGACATCAGAAGCCACCATCTCTCGATCACTGTGCACCACCAGCTCCCCTGAGAAGTATGGTTCTCATTTGCTGTGGAAAGCTGCTCAGACCATATCTGCTTGGAGCCATTGGGTCGGTGGTAAACATGGAGTTCCCATGAAAGGTTCAGTTTTCACAGCTGTACCCATGGTAAATTAAAAGAACAAGGAAACAAAGAGAAATGAAAGAAAATGACCTCTGGCTTTTTGTGACAGATCAGGGGCACTGGCACAGACCTGCTCCAATCCAGCCTGACCGGCTCGGTGACCCTGGTGCTTCCAGGTTGGGCTCTTAATTAATCGTGGCTGGAAATTTGCACTTTCCCTCTCGGCCTGGTGCTTTGTTTTCTTGTTCCAGGGCTCATGTGAGCATCGCGCAAGCCCATAAACCATCCGTGAGGAGTTAGGAAAACACATCCCCTCGCTTACAGCGTACAGCTAATTGATTTTTGAGAATCGCTTAATTGTGTGACTTCAGTTAACTAAACCACAACGCCTGTTTTCACACCCACGATATTAGCTCCCCCTGCCTCACGGCCTGCCCGCTGAGACACACTCCGCATTGCTGACCGTAAATCTGGACCCCGCCGAGGACTGCATATTTGTTCCAGCTTTGTTGTGATGGTTTTACTGCTTTGGTTGCCTTTAAAAAAAATTTATAGTGGGCAATAAACCTAGAGAAAGGTTTAAGGGTAGAAAGTAGGGTTTTTCTTGGGGGCAATCTCCGTGAGCTGAATTTTTAATTTCTTCCTTAAATAAAAGGAGGAAAGTTGGTTTTCTTCTCTGCCCAACCCAGCATGGATCTCTGTAGGATCCACTTAGACAGAATGCGAGAGAAACCTGAGCTGTGGCCTTGTTTTACGGAGGTTTCTAAAGGCCCTGCTGGGTTAGATTAATTGCCTGCAGTTTCACGGGGTCCGAGTCAGTTACACGGGTTTAATGGGAAAGTCAAGGTGACAGGCAGGTGGGACAGGCGGGGAGGGGAGGGGACACAGGGCCTAGCAAAGCAGTGGGAACCCAGCTGAGCAGATACTAGGAAACGGGATAGAGGACGGGATGTTACCTGATTAGGATCCCTGCCGCGGAGACGGGAAGGAAGAAGACGCGCCCCAGATTCGTCTCTCTGGAACCTGCCTGGGGAGCCTCTGGCTGGTTGCTCGGCAGCATCACCCAGGTGCAGAGTCCCCGAGAAAGTCACACCCTGGGTGTGAGAGGTGGTCTCGGCTCTGCGTAGCTTAACTCAGGGCTGCAGAATTTGACTTCTGAAAGAGAAAGCTGAAGGAGAGCACAGAAAAGAAATCCAAGTAACCATAAAATCCACGACTTGCCTGGTCCTTCCTGCCACGTGGCCCGGTGCTGGCAGCCGTGTGGATGTGGACGGCCCTTGTGATACCCAGAAGTCCCTCCCCACCCCACCTTAACGAGCCAAATGGCTGGAAACCGAACCAACCTGGTTTCTGGAGGTGGTGCCTTGGGAAGCATCAGGTGAGACGAGGGCACCAGGCAGAGCCTGTGACCCAGTCCTGGTGGCTAACGGAGGAGGGACAGACTGCACGTGCTCCCCATCTCTCTCAGCGGGATGCCTCGAGCTGCCCAGGGACCCCGCCAGCTCAGTCACACCGGGCCAGCACCGCGCCTGAGTGAGGTAAGCGCTTCACTCAGGAAAGTCTCCTGCCTCGGTGCTCCACTGCAATATGCAATAACAGGGGTCACCTAAGAGGTGGGCTCGGGTGTCCATGGAGGTCCTTGTCCTGGCGTCTCACTGGCTCCTGCAGTGCTGGCGCGATGGCTGTGCCACCTCACAGGTGGAACAGGGATGTGGTGGAGGGTGCGCTGGGCCCTGCGGTCTGACCACTTCCCTCGGACAGTTGTCCCCTTACCCCTTGTTTGGTCAGGTCCTAGATGTGGGGTCCAGGCCACCCGCTGCATGCTGGGAGATGTGGGAGAGCCCCCTCTGGAGGCAGAGGGATGAATGTTTTCCATTTCTTTTTGCAGCCTCCTTCCTGGCTGGGTCTGCTGCTGTGGGGTGCGGGGAGAGGTCTTCCTGCCTCACCTCAGCGCTGGGGGAGGAACGCAGGTTTCCATCATGGAACTGGGAGCTTTTGTTGAGTCTTTGTCAAGTAGAGGGTATTTTCTGAGACTTCTTATCATAAATGAGTGTTAAGTTTTGTCAGATTTTTATCCTGGTCCTTTGGTGTGACCGTGGCGTTCTTGTCTTCTGTTAACATGATGGCGTGGCCCCCTCTTCAGTGTCAGCCAGCTGTGTACCTGTGGGATAAGTCCTTGTGGACACAGTGTGTCTCCTCCCCATCTGCTGCCGACTTCCGTTTGCTGATGTGTGAGGCGAGAGCTCTGACAACGTGGGCCTGCCATGGCCTGTCGTTTCTGGCTGCCCCAGCCTTCTATGGTCAGGTCCTGCTGAGGACCCGCTGTCCGCTGTGCCAAGGGGCTGGATGACAGTGACAGAAAACAGACAGGACTCTCAGGGTGACAGGCCAGGCTGGAGCCGTTGCCTTGCGAGCTGCTCCTTTCTCACGAGGACAAATAAGCCCAGAGCCTGATGCGGTCCTGGGGAGGTCTCAGCCAGGCCTCGGGCTGTGCCTTGCTCTGGCCACTGAGCGGGACCCCTAGGACCCAGACGCATCTGCTGCCCTTACTGGAATCTTCACACACTCGCAGATCCGTTTAGCAATCGATACCATCATCATGTTAAGCCTTCCAATCCAGGAACACAGTCATCATCACTATCTATTTAGATCTTTGATTTCTTCCATCAGCGTTTTGTAGTTTTCTGCACAGACATCCTGTATCTGTCTTGTTAGATTTGTGCCTGAGTATTTAATGGGGGTTGGGGGGTTGTAAATGGTGTTTCATTTAAAATCATGGTTTCCACGTGTTCCTTGATGGTATGTAGGTGTATAACTTAGGCCCTGTGTTTCTCTGTGTGTCAGTCTGTTTTCATGACTAATGAAAACTTGAGAAGGGCTACTTTATAATGAAAGGAGGTTTCTTGTAGCTCCTGGCCCTGGTCCATGGTTGAGAGTTGTCACCTGGTGGTGGCCTTTGTGCTGGCTGGGTCCCCAGGTAGCACTGGGTCTTACGGGGTAGAAGGCGGGAAGTGTGTGTCTTAGTTCTGAAACTTTTGTTTCTTGTCATCTTCTCTGTTTGATGAGATGGTGCATTTCTTGGCTGAAGTGTCTGTATTTTCCTTTGTTTCGGCCAGCGTCCAATCATTTGTTGGAGCGCTCTCTATGTTGGTTGTGACTTCCAGTAGCTGGGTCTTCCCAGCATTGGCCGCTGTTGATTGCCTTCCCCTTGAGTTCTTTTGGGTTGGTAGGATGGTGAGTGATTTTTGGTTGCAATCTGGACGGTTTGGGTCTGTTTGGCCTGGATCTTATTTAAACTGTGAGGCTTTGCCCCTTTCTCGGCATCTCACTGGTGGGCTGGGTGGGGGCTTCCTGGTGCCTTCTGTCTGGGTTAGGAGTGCTGGTCCTGAAGGCCCGGATGCTGGGCTGGGCAGGGACTCATGGCTGCTAGGCAGGAGTGTGCTCAGGTTTGCTTGGTCTCCACTGACCAGAGAGGGCCACGACGATTCCAGGTTTTTTATAAAAGTCTTCCCCTTTCCTGGCTTTTTCTTTATTCTTTGCACAGAGACAGCAGACTTTTCTCAGGCCACTTTGTGTCCTCACCCACTGGCTTTTCAGGGCCTGGTCTGGTCACTTCCATTCCTTGAGTTCCAGGGCTCTGGCCAGTCTGTATTTCGGGGTCTTCCCGTGTTGGTTCTATGTGTGGTGTCTGGACTCCTGCTGTACTTTGCAAGAGAAATGAATGCTTACTTCATCTTTCTGGAAAATGAAAGTCCGCCTTTCAGAGGCCCTGGAGCTGTTGGAAATGGCTCTCACATGGAAGTAAACTGTGTTCTGAGAGCATGTCAGGGTGAGACACAAGGGGACATCGGCCTGAGATTCATCGTGGGGGGTCACTAAGGCGGTAACCAGGACAGTGAGTGTAGACAGATGTGGCTTTACACGGGGCGTCTGGGGAGTCCAGACAGGGGTTGGGTGGAGAAAACATGTGTAGCATGAAAAGGAGCATGCACTAAGACAAAGAGTCTGCTGTTGGGATATCTGCCCTGGGGCACTGTGGGGGCTCCTTTTGAGGGGACAAGGAGTCAGGGACCCCACATCTGCAGGGATGACCCTGGAATATTATGGAACAACTTGACTGAAATCAGGGCACTGAAGGAGCTGCCTGGAGCGGGGAGCCAAGGGCACCTAAGCCCCAACCCACCTGTGGTTGCTGGGCTCCTCCTTGGTGACCTGCTCACCACGGCCCTTGACACAGGAACCTGGGTAGAGAGGAGTGTGCAAAGGTCTCATTGGCTTCTCCATGGCCAGGGTGGCCACCTGCAGAGAACCTGGTTCAGAGAGAAGCAATGGGGAGCCAGGGCGCCCCAGGCCCGGCGCCATCCTGGCTGCACCGTTCCCATGCCACATATCCAGAAAACGACTTCTGCAATCTCGTCCTCATCATTGGCAAAGCGGGTACAGGAGCTGCTTATCTCCCAGGACTGCGGCAAAGAATACTGAATTGAAATAATCAGAGGGCACCCAGTCAAGTTTATAAAGTGCCATGCAGAATAAATAGAAAAATAAATACAGAAAGGCTCCAGGAAGCCTGTTATCTAGTGGTTCGGGAGGAGTGCAGTGGGTGAGGGTGCTGCTCCGACAATGGCCCTGGCCCTCCCATGCCCGCCCGCACAGCACCCTCCTCCAGGGTCTGCGAGAGGCTGTTGCTGGAACCTGCCTGTGGCTGCGGCTTCCCTGTAGCTAACGTCCCGGCAGAGCACGTTGCAACTGTCCTTTATGTGGAAATCGCTCAGCTTTTCATACCCCGTGACCTGCGGGCCGCCTTACCCCTTCTGGCTTTAATTATGTGTCTCAGATTAACCCCCGAGTGCTCCCGGCCTTCTCTACAGCCCCTGGCAGGGTGTGCTGTGAGTGCAAATGGAGCCGTGCGCTCACTCCTGAGCCGAACCCATGTGTCCGGGAGGGACCTCCTGGAGTCCAGAGCGGGGTGTTCACCCGACTGGTGGGATTTCACATGTTTCATTACCGTGTCTTCAGTGAAGGTTTTGGGATTTTATTTTATTTTATTTTTATTTTTAGATTTTTTTGTCAATAACAGTTATAATACAGGTCAAAAGTGTGACCTACCTTTCTTTTCCTGAGAATTTCATTGGTTGTCTGTGCCTCACAGCCTGGCATTGCTACACACAGCTGCCTGGAACCCCAGGCTTTCTTAAACTGAGAAACTGAGTCACAGTTTCTCAGGGAGCCCAGGCAGGATCGGCAAGGTAGTGAGGCTCTGGCCGTGAGCTTCGGCTCCCCTCCGAGTCTGCACTTGATCCAAGACATGGTCTTTGTTATTATTTTTTTAATCTACCAAACAGAATGAAAGTATTTATGTGAGAACACCAGGAAGAATGGAAAGTGCTGTGTGACAAAGGAGATTTGCACTCGTGTTCACGTACACACACGCACAGGACTGAGGAATCGGCACATAGCGGAGGTTTCCCATGAAGTGTGCAGGAGGTAGACTGAGCCTAAGCTGCCCTTAGACACCGTGGGTCCCCGCTTCTCCCCTCTCCCTCCTGGCCTGTCCTGCCACCTCCAGCTCTCACGTATCACTCACGCATGCATGAACTTTGGAAAACTGATATCAGAAGTTAAATGATCAGTTGTCTTGTTATTGCATACGTGCATTATGCTTTTTTTTTTTTTTTTTTTGCGGCACCGGGGATTGAACTCACAGCCTTGCGCCTGCCAGGGCAGGCACTTAAGGCACTGAGCCAAACTCCCGGCCCTGGTTTTTTGAGGCAGGGTCGCACTATGTGGCTCAGGTCAGCCTTGCACTGCGTTGTAGCCCAAGCCGGCCTCGAACTCACAACGCTCCTCCTACCTCAGCCTCCCAAGTGCTGGGATTAAAGGCGTGCGCCACCACGCCCGGCTTATGCATTATGCTTTAAGGAATCTGAGCTGATAATGACACCTGTTTGATGTTTGTAAATCTACTTAAGAGTGAATTTGTGTGAGTCTGTTGAGTGGTGACTGCTGACTGGGAACTGTACCATACCTGCAAACCTATTTTACATAACATTTTATTTGTCATGTAAGTTTACTATTGTTGATTATAGATGGTTTCTAGAAGGCAGCTTCTAAATCCCTTGTATATCTAGTTGTTCTGACAATGTATGACCCTTTTGTTTGCACAGTGACTTTTGGAAGTCCAATGGCAGACTTCACATGGCTTATCTACTGGTATTCATCGTCTACAAGTTTTTTGCTCTGTTTAGTTTTCACCTGTGTCACAAGTTGTTGTCATTGTCCCATCTTGGTCCAGTAGGTGTTTCCAGTCAACAGTAAGGAGGGCTCTAGGATTTCATAGCATCTTCCACAGTACTATTTTACATTATCTGGACCGAAGTCTGGTCATCCAGCTTAAAGTGAAAGAAATGAACTGGTCTTCACCTGTTGTCTGGAAGGGCAGTCTGTTGTTTTTCTGAGAAGCTTTCCCTGTACTAAGGATTAAGAGGCACTTGGTATACTAGACCTTTGTCATAAAGTCCACTTTGCAGTCCTGCATTTTTACTCTTGAAACGTATATGAAAATCCAATAAATTGATGACATTTTTTTCTCTAAAAAGGCATATTTTCTAGCTCTGTACAATGGAAAGAAAAAGTGACTGACATATCACAAATCAGCATGCCCAGGGCCTGAGTTGTGACTCAAAGGACAATTTTCCAGTAGAACAGTAAAAGGAGAGAGGCTTCTCTCAGAAATGATTGATTCTGGGTTTGGAATGGAAATAGTAGACAATGGGCTTCTGTGTGCTTTCAGCCTGAGAGAATAGGTTTGCAGGTGTGGTACAGTTCCCACAGTCAGCCTGGAAGTGGGAGATTCGAGCACCCAAAACAAGAACGCTGCTGCAGATTGAAGCCCAGCTCTGGAGTCTGAATGCTATATAAAGTTCTTAGGGGAGCAAAACATCGGGAAACTGTCAGCGGTCGCTTTTCGCTATTGTGAGAGCACCAATTCATTATTCTAAAATTTTGTAATGAAAAGAATGAAACATGTATTCTGCATTTTCTTTGCATTTTCATGAACTATAACCACGTAATTGCTTTTTTATAGATGATGCTGGTTCATGGAAGTGGGGGAAATAGGGAAACAGAAGAGCACATCATTATAACCCCAAGGGAGTAATGGGGTTTATCACACAGTAGGCAGTGGTCACTGTGGCTGCCCAGACCTGGACGTGAACCAGGGCCGGGCACTGCACACAGAGCAGCACTGCCCGGGAGAAGGGACGAGGAAAGCTCACGCGAATGCAGAGGGGTGGGTGTTGGACTTTCAGCTCCCAGGCAGATGTGCAAACTGATCGCTTTGTGAGCAGGTTATCCCTGAACACAAGCTTCTTTCACACAGCTGGCATCTGCCGATGTTCACCGCCAGCCCTGTGCCTCCTAGAGCCTGCCAGAGAAGCCAGAGAACTCAAGGCTGGCGAGGCCAGGAGTGCCCGGGCAGCACAAGGCTTTCCACGTAGGGGGCCAAATCTGAGTCAGCGTGGTTTGCAGGGCTGTTGTCAGGCATTAGAGAAATCTATACATCTTGCAGGAAATGGATTCTTACTAAAGCTATGGAACGGTTGCCAACAGTGTAGCCTCAGATACTAGCTCACATCCAAAATTTTGAGGGGATCCTCCAGCTAGAGTTCTGGTCGTATAAACATTGTTTAAAGCACAGCTGGAATGCAGGGTGCAGGAGCTTCAACTGGAGGCTAATTCTGCAGTCACTCAGGATGACAAACACTAACTAAAGGGCCCACGTGCCCATCACTTCCGACTCATTGCTCCTTATGCGACCTGCTCCTCTGCTGTTTGGCCTCAAGCTCCCACTCACTGAGTGACAGTCACAGGCTAAGGTTAAAGCAAGAACTAAAGAAAGAAAGAAAGAAAGAAAGAAAGAAAAAGAAAGAAAGAAAGATCACCAGTAGAGGGGCCTTATATGAAATATTAAAAGAAGTTCTTCTGAGAAAACCAAAATGATGTAGGCCAGAACTTTGCATACACATTAAAAAAAAAAAGGAAGAGAGTTAGTGAAGAAAAAACAGGAGTAAAATAAAGAACATTTTATTTTAAATTATTTTTATAATAGATGACATTTAGTTCAAAGCAATAACAGCAACAATTCATTGACTGGTTATTGCTTATGGATAAGGAAAATGAATGACAGCTCTATCATTGGCATGGGAGAAAGGGGTTGGAGACTGCTGCTGTGAGGTTGGCACTGCCTGAGATGTGGGCTTGGGTTTGTTACAAACATATATGGGCAGCCAGCAAAAATAGCTCCAAAAATAAGAAAAAAGTATGCATTTGGTATGCTAAGAGAGGAAGCGGAATGGAATAGACAAAATGTTTGAATAAAACTAGAAAAGAGAGAAAATAAATGAGGGAAGATGATGGCGTGGTGAATGCAGAGAAATAGCCTCTCTGAGATTTGGTGTCCAGATGCTGGAATATAGCAACATGAGGATGAGAAGAAGGAGGGAAACGAGTCCCCAGTACCCAGCTAAGGTTAAAGCAAGAACTAAAGCTTTAGGGGAGAGCATAGAAACCTCAATGCAGATGAAAGAGCTGGAAAGTGGTGCTTTCTCCCTGAACCTGAATCACTGCATGGGAGGGACAGTTCAAACCTGCAGATGCAGTGACTATTGGTGACCCAGAGGCCTCCATGGAGAAACACACCAGTGGAACAGAACAGGGGACATAGTGGACTGCAGTGGTTGGTGAATTATCTGGGTTCACATGTCCCCCAAGAGAGGACAATTGGCAGATAGCCATCTTGCGAAGGAGCTGAAAGAGCTCAGGACTCAGCACCACAGAGAACTGGTTCCACCTAGCAGCTCCCAATGTCAGGGTGAGGCGGTACCAAGTTTAAATTGACAGGAGGTCAAGGAGTTGAGTTCAAAATGGTAGAAGGTACACAGAGTGTTGCAGACTGAAAAATTAGATTCCAGCCTCACAGCCAGAAACCAGCCTGAACTTCAGTGAAATTAAAGGTGTAGTCTGGATGGGATAATTCATTATTCTGCCACAATTCCATGGCTGGCTGGCTGTGATTAATCAACATGGATCTGGGCTCTGTCTGCCCACCTTGCCAGTGACAGCAGAGACACATCTTGGAGTAGACATTTATTTTCTTTTTTTCTGTATTTTTTAATTGTACTTGTTTTTATGACTGTGAAGGTTGTATCTAGTTTTTGTTGTTGTTGTTTTGTTCTGTTCTTGTTTCTGTTTCTTCCTTTTTTCTCCCATCTTCTTCACTGAAGTTTGCATTACCTTCTGTGGCCCTCTAGCCTTGTTTCTAATCTTTTCCTCATCTTCTATTTCTCTATTTTACCCCCAATCTTTTCAAATTTTCTCCCCTGAGGGTAAAATTGCCATGTTGAGGGAATATTTATGGTATACAATTTTCTGGTTTGTTGTAGATTTGGTTATATAACCACAAAATCTAGTTCATATGGTAAAGCTGGAAAATTAATAGTTACCATAGTTTGTCATTTCCTAGACTGTACTTGATGCTATTGTTATAACTGATTATACTACTTCATCCAAGGTGGCATAATTGTTCTAATTGGTTGTTCTTTCTGGTATACCAGACTGAGATTGCCCAAGAGTTATAAAAAAATACTATAGGCCAGTGCCAAAGAAGCAGAGATTAGGTCAAATAGGCAGCAACTTATCATCTCCAATAAATTGAAGAGGTAAGATCTTGCATTGGAATCAAAACCCTAAAACCAGCTACCCCCAGAAGATATCTCTAATAAGTAGTCCTTTTCATGAGCACTTTCAATACTAACAATAAATCTAACTGCCATAAACAATTTAAAGATATCAACCCAGGAATTAAACTAAAAGAAAAAGGAAAATGAGAAGACACAGACTTACAACTCACTGAAGGCAAACCCAAGGGGCAATGAGGTGGAACAATTTGAAGGCCATCCACCTGGATTCTCTGAAGTGATAACAGCAGAAGTAACAAAGCAGATGAATGAGGCTCTAGAAAAAAAATCAAATTAGAAATAAATTCTCAGGTAAACTATAGAGCTGGTGACCATAATGGTGGACATAATTAGTGACTCCAGAGCAGATACAGATATAAAAATAGAGGGGCTTAGGAAAATATTGGAAATCATGAATGCAGAACATAGAAAAAAAATGGAATCCACAAAAACAGATTCAAACAAATATCCAGGAGACTAAAAATTGCATTGAAAGTATGAATGAGCTAATGTGAGAACAGAATATGAAATCTGAAAGACAGAATTGTGGTTAGTGATCATAAAAGAATGATTTCTTAAAAATAGCAAGGGACTACAAAAAAATCAATCCAACATCTGTTTGACAATGCAAAGAATAATAATAAAAAATGATGGGAGTAAGTGAAAAAAATCAGGAGATAGCCCAAGTGACATAAAAAACCTGTTCACAGAAGTCATGGCCAAAAACTTCCTAATCAAGGAAAAGTAATTTGACATGCAAATAACAGAAGCACAGAAAACTCCAATTAGCTATGATAAAAAATTTTGACACCAAGGCATATAATAGCTATGATTCTAGAAAATGAACATAAGAGCAGAATATTAAAAGTTGATAGAGAATAGAAATAAAACTGAACATAAGAACAGAATATTAAAAGTTGATAGAGAATAGAAATAAAACACTGATAAAGGAAAGCCCTTCAGAATCACAGCAACTTCTTAACACAAACCCTCAAGTGAAGGAGAGCTTGGAGTGAAGTATGTAAATCCCTAAAAAAAGAACTCCAGCCCCAATTGATCTACCCCACAAAATTATCTTTCACAATTGTTGGAGGAATAAGATATTTATGTGATAAACAACACCTGAAGAAATTCATGACCACTAAATCAGCACTCTGAAATGTTTTGAAGGATATTTTAGAAAGAGATAATGAAGACTAGAATTCCATGAACCACAATAGAATGAATTTACCAGACAAGGCAAGCAACTGAATAGAACAGAAAAAAGGAACCAACAACAGGAAAATAATATGACAAGTATAAGTAAACACAAATCAGTTATAACCATTGATGTAGATGATCTCAATTCACCAATCAAAAGAAACAGACTGGCACAATGGACTGAGAAGGAAGATCCAACAATATGCTGCACACCAGAAACACATCTACAAACTTTTTTTTCCCTTTGGTATCAGGGATTGAACTCATGACCCTGATCTCACCAGGCAGGAGCTTACACTGCTGAGCTAAATCCCCATCCAAGAAACACATAAATTAAAAGAATTCATAGGCTGAAAGAAACCACAAAAGCTTCATAAAAACATGGAAATTAAATAACACCCTCCAGAACAACAAATGGGTCTCAGATGATATTCAAGAAAAAATTAGACAGTTTGTACAATTAAACAATAATGCCAGTTCAACATACATTCTGAGACCCAATGAAAGCTGCCCTATAAAGTAAATTTACTACAGTGACTTTTTAAATCAGCAGAACAGTGAGCTCAAATACACAACCTAATGTGGAACCTCAAGTTTCTAGAACAAGAAGAGCAAATAAAGCCCAAAGCTCATAGAAGGGACAAAAATATAAAGACGAAAGCAAAAATTAATACAATTTAGACCAAGAAAACAATACAAAGAATCAAAGAACCAAAGAGCTGTTTTTTTAAAAGATTAAATAAAACTGACAAACCCTTAGGCAATCTTATAAAAAAAAAGGAAAGAAAAGACTTAAATCCATGTAATTAGGAATGAAGAGGGTGAAACCACAATGGATTCTGCAGAAATCCAGATCATCAATACCTTCTTTGAGAATTTGTATTGCAATAAGTTGGAAAAGACAGAAGAAATGAACAGATTCCTAGATACATACACATTACCAAATTTGAATCAAGAAGATGTAAAAATTCTAAACAAACCAATGTCAGTTAATAAAATTAAAGATATAATTAAAAACCTACCAACAAAGGAAAGACCAGGTCCTGACAAATTCACTGCTGAACTCTACAAGAAATTTAGAGACAACCTAATGCTGCTACCTCTCAAGCCCTTTAATGAAACTGAAAGAGAAACAATATTCTCAAATTCATTCCTGGAAGCAAGTATTACTCTGATACAAAAACCAGAGAAGGATTCAACCAAAAAGGAGTACTAAAGGACAACTTCCTTAATGAACATAAAAGCAAAAATCTTCAGTAAGATACTGGCAAATGGAATGCAGTAAATCATCAAGACCATGTAGGATTCATCCCAGGAATACAAGGATGCTTCAACGTATGCAAATCAATAAATGTAATGCATCATATTAATACATCCAAGGAAAGAAATTATCTGATCATATCAATAGATACAGAAAAAGCATTTGACAAAGTACAACACACATTCATGATAAAAAGCCTGCAGAAAATTGGAATAGATGACCTTTATCTCAATCTATTGAAAGCCATCTATGACATACCAACAGCCAATATTATACTAATGGTCAAAAATTGGAAGCTTTCACTTTATGATCAGTAACAAGACAAATACCTCCACTATCACCAATCTTATTCAATATAGTTCTGGAATCATTAGCCTTCATAATTAGACAAGAGAAAGAAATAAAAGGAAAAATGATAGGAAAGGAAGAAGCTAAATTGTCATTGTGGGTGCTATGATACTCTACACAGAAGACCCCCAAAGCTCCAGCAAAATACTTTTAGATTTAATAACCAAATTCAGTAGTGTAGCTGGATACAAAACCAACATTCAAAAATCAGTAGTGTTTCTGTATGCAAGTAATAAACCCATGGAGAAAGAAATTAAGGAAATAATACCTTTCACAATAGCATCACCCCAGAAGAACCCCAAAAGAAATACCTAAGAATCCAAAGGAAGTAACAAACCTTTGCATCAAAAGATACATTGCTCTGAAAAAGGAGATTGAAGAGGATATCAGAAAGTACAAAGATATCCTTTGTTCTTGGGTAGGAAGAACTAATGTGAAAATGGCCATAGTTCCAAAACTGTTATACAGATTTAATGCAATTATGATCAAAATACCAATAGTGTATCTCACGGAATTGGGGACAATAACCATAAAATTCATTTGGAACCAGAACAGAGCTAGAATAGCAAAGGCAATTCTGGGTGACAAAGGCAAGACAGTGGCATAATAGTCTCTGACTTGAAATTATACTACAAAGTTACTGTGATAAAAACAGCATAGTACTGGTAAAAAACAGACTGTGTCATCAATATAATGCATTAGAACATGCAGAAACAACTCCAAACACACTCAGGAACCTTATCTTTTATAAAGGAGTGAAATACTTTCACTGGAGGAAAGGTAGTCTCTTGAATAAATGATGCTGGAAAAATCAGCTTTCCACAAACTGAAGATTAAAACAAGACACATATCTCTCACCATGCACTAGGCTAAAATCCAAATGGATAAAAGGTCTGAATGTCTAAACAGAACTACTAAATCTGCTGGAAGATAGAACAGGTAGAACTCTTGAAGGCATTGATGTGGGCAAAGGCTTTACAAACAAAACCCTGATCATACAGAAAATATCACAAAGAATCAACAACTGAGATCTTATCTTATTAAAAACCTTTGGTGTAGTGAAAGAAACCTTCAATAGCACTAAAAGACAACCCACAAAGTGGGAAAATGTTTTGCTAGCTGTTCCTCAGACAAAGCACTAATCTTTAGAATATATAAAGAACTAAAAAAACCAGACCCCCCAAATTTAAAGACTCAATCCCAAAATGGGCATCTGAAGTGAATAGACATTTCTCAGTTGAAATAGGAATGGCAAATATATAAAAAAAATTCAACATCACTTGTCATTCATGTGATGTAAATTTGATCAATTCTGAGATTCCATTTCACTTCAGAAAGAACAGCTGTTATCAAGAAATCAACCAATAAAAAATGCTGGCAGGGCTGTGGGAAAAATGGAATCCTTTTCCACTGTTGGTGGGAATGTAGGTAGGTGCAAGCACTGTGGAAATCAGTGTGAAGATTCCTGAAAAAAATAATAAAACTAGAGGTTTCATTTGATACAACTATTTCCCTTCTTGGTATCTTCCTAAAAGAACTGAAAGCATCACACTACAGTGATATATGCACACTTGTGTTAATAGCGGTGCATTTTGTAATAGCTAAATCTTGGAAATAGCCCAAATACCCATCAACTGATGAATGGATAAAGGAGATGTGGTTATTTTTTATACCATGAAATTCTACCCTTCTATAAAGAAGAACAAGCTTGAGATATTTCTAGCAAAATGGATACACCTTCAGATCGTACTTTCAAGTGAAATAAAAAGGACACACATGTTTAAATACTGCATTGCTTCTCTGGTGTGAGAAACCAAAATTGTGAGTAGAGATCAAAATGTATAATAGATATTGGGAAATGGGAAGAAAATGTTCCAATGAGAAGGGGAACAAGGGAGGATGGAGGGGGAAAGGAAGTAAGGGAAAAGGAAAAAAAGAGATTAGAAAGAAAAAATGGAAACAAAATTTTTGTAAATAAGGAGAGACAGGGGTTGAAGGAAGGGCATGGGAATGGGAAAAAAAGAAGCAGCAACATATATCATGTACAGGTACAAATCCCTGTGATTATATATATCTAATATGTACTAATAAAGTGAAAAAATAAAATAAGTGAAAAAATTAAAAAAAGAATGAAAAGAGAAAGGGAGAGAATGAAGGGTGATGAAGAACACAACAAATGTGATAGAGATTAATTTAACTATATCAGTCCTCACTTTCAAGGTCAGTGATATAAACATACCAATTAGAAGACAGAGACTTGCAGAATGGGCAAAATACATGGCCAAGCTGCAGGTTTTCTGTGATGAACCCACTTTAATATAAACACAGAGAAATTATGAGTAAAGAGAGAGAAACATATGCAATGCTAACCCAAATCTTCAGAAAACTAGAATAGCTTTGCTAATTTCAGCCAAAGCCAATTTCAGAACAAAGAAAGTTGCCAGGAATAAATGGAACATTACATAATGATAAAGATATGGTACTTGATGTGTCTTCACCTAACAACACAATAACGAAATACATTAGAACAAAGCTGACCAAGGTCATGGAGAAAAACATGAACCTATGATTATACCTGAGGCTTCTATTTCCTTCTATCAATCTTGATAGGTCCCACAGGCAACAGAAAGTCTTAAGACAGTGCAACTCAAGAGCACCATCAATCAGCTGGATCCAATTGACGTTTATAGACCATTTCCTTCAACAACTGCAGAATGCACATTCTTTCTAAAATCTCAAGGAGTATTGATCAAGACAAGCAACATTCTGGGTCATAAAAGAGATTGAACTAATTCAAAAGAAAATAATTCATGTAAAATAATCAGACCACAACAGATTTAACTAGAAACCAGTAACAGAAAGATAGCTGGGAAATTCCCAAATACTTGCAGGTTAAGCAACACACTTCACAGCAACACATGAGTCAGCAGAGGAATCTCAAATACAATTAAAATATTTTGAACTAAGTGCAAATAAAGATACACCTTATCGTTATTTGTGAAATACAGCAAAATGAATGCTTAGAGAGAAATTTACAGTGTTGAATGCATGTTTCAGAAAAGAAGTACACAAAACCAACAATCTAAACTTCTACCTCAGGAACCTAGAAAAAGAAAAGCAATATAAATCTACAGCAAGTAGAAGAAAAGAAGTAGTAAATATTAGAGCAGAAGGGAGTGAAGCTGAAAATAGGAAAATAATAGGAAAAAAATCAATAAAACCAAAACTGACTCTTTAAAAAGAATAAAATTGATAGTTTCTAAGCAAGTTAACCAAGAATAAACTGAGAAATACAAAACACTAGTTGAGAAATAAAAGAAGAAAAATCACTGCTGGTTCTATGAACATTAAAAGATAATAAAAGATTAGTATGGACAATTTTTAAACCACAAATTTTATAACCTAGGTAAAGTAGAGCAATTTTTAAAAAGAATGTAGAATACAAGTGAGGAAATGACTTGATTATTTACATAGAAAGAATCAGTATGCTCTAAAAGCTATAAGATATAAATACCAGTTATAACCCCCAGAATTAATTAATTATTATTATTATTATTATTATTATTTTGAGACAGGGTCTTGCTATGTAGTTCAGGCTGGTCCTGAACTCACTATGTAACCCAGATTGGCTTTGAACTCTTTTTTTTTTAAATTTTAGAGAGTATATAACAGAATAAAACCAATAAAAAAAAACAGCCTAAGAGATACAGGACTTCAAAACATTATGAAGTCAACAGTAGTTACCATAATGCCTTTTGATGTCTTCAAAATAGCTGCAGATAGCTTTGGAAATAGTATAAATCAAACAGAACAGAATAGAATAGAAACAATAAAAACAAAACAATGAATGTGATGAAGGACTTCAAAACAAGCCAATAGTAAATCCAAAATTGCTACCATTCTGTATCTTGCTATCCTTGAAATAGCTTCTCCTGCCATGGAATTTAACATAATCAGATGAAACAAAAGAGAACAAAACCAAACCCAGCAAAACAATGGAAACAACATAGGATCTCAAAACAAGACCATAGGGAATCAACAATGGCTGCAACCCTCAGAAGGAGACCCCCTGCCAGATGACACACTGCTTAGTGATATCCTCTGAACCTATGATCAGATCACTGGCCCTAGACCTGCAATGTTGGTGAAACACCAAAGCACCACAGGCATCCGATTGCGTTTCACCTTGATAGCTATCATCATAGCCTGTGTTTCTCTGGACAAGCCAGTCATTTGGGGTGGGGGTAGGGGATGAATGGTACTTCTTGTTTGCCAGCCTGCACACTGAAAGGGGATGGGGTCTGGTTGTTCCCAGTCTTCTGGAGGCCCGCGCATTGTGCCGGTTCCCAGACTGGGCTTGTTTGCTGCTACGGCCATTGTTCTCTCTGGCCTTGAACTCTTGGCAATTCTTCTGCCTCAGCCTCCCAAGTGCTGGGATTACAGGCATGTGCCACTAGTCCTGGCCAGCTTGCCAAAATTTAAAGCTTAATTAAACACATTGTTATCTATCAGTGGTAATAAACTAATCATTTGTGATGATTACAAAGGAGACTAATGGACTCTGTAACAGTAAAACAATGTTAGACTATCTCTAGCTACTTTTTAATCCATATGACTATGTAAAGGAAAAAATGGGACTGCATTGAACTGTATGCCTTAATTCTGTGACAAAAATCTAGGAAATTTGAAATAACAATATAATGCAGTATGTTCTTTTCTATACAAATTGTGGAAAAATACGTAACTGGTTTAGCAACTTTGCCTCAGCATTTTGATTGATAATTTAGTCTCAACACATCGAAGCCTAGTGGAAGAATCATCCACAACCCAGCACCACACAGATCCACCCTCTCATTCAAAGTTCTTATCCAGGTCTGCAGTTAAAGCTAGGATGGGATGTAGAATTTGTAGAATGAAAAGATGCCTGGGCTAAAGTTGATGATGGAATGAGAAGATACTAGAATCAAGTTTAATAGGAATGTACATTTGACACCAGGTCAACCCCAGTCCAGTGATTTCCTAGGAGGCCTGGAGGACACTGTGTGTAGTTGTATCACGGCAGTGAGTGAAAGGATGCAAAGCTAAATCAGCAAAGAGAAGAGGCAAATGGAGCGAAATCTGGAAGGAATCAGCCAGCTTCCAAGGGTCCTCTCCCAGAGGAGCATACAGGATGCACTGAATTCCTTCAGCAATGGACTGTGACAACGTGAGCTCCATGCCCACCAGGAAGGCTCATTATGCACGCAGTACCCAGCTCACGGACGTGCCCTCCTCCTGACACCTACCAAAGTTCCACACCATAGGAAGCAAAGCACACACTCAGCATAAGCCATATGGTTTGAACAAAGCATTTAGGTGCAACAAGCCTTTCTCATCATGAAATCCAAGTTCCCAGAACCCTGGCCCTCCAATGTAGGCCAGCTTTGCAAACAAGTCGCTCCAAGGACTGCGCAACTGTTTTCTGCACAGCCCACATTAAAAAGCACTCCAATTCATCGTGGAGGTAAAACGCATGGACTAAGCCATTGGTAGTGACTCGAATGGAACAGATCTGATGGTTTCAGTTGACCTCAAGCTTCACAAGGCTCAGGCTGTGAGGAAAAGAGCTTGGTTTGAGCTCAAATACCAGTTGATCAGTGACTGACTTTGAGAGCTTTTCCATGTTACATAAACTGAGTTTCAGTTTCCTTGTCTGCAAAATAGGATATGAATAATAACTAATTTAAAGAATTATTACAGGAAAAAAAAGAATTATTACAGGAATTGTAGACAAATTATGTAAAGAATTGACACTTACTGGTAGTTACTGCTGTTAAACTAATTATTAAGTAAAATTGCAATATGACTGATAAAAATTAACCTACTTCAGAGTTTAGTATGGGGAAGCATAAGCAGGTTTCAAGCAACATTTAGCAACTATTTCAAATTTTTGGTGCACCCATGGACACCCACGGTGTCCAGATGGAGTCCACGGTGCTGAAGAGAATATCTTGATCCAGGTAAAAAGTGAGTCAGGATTCTTCAAGAGGCCCTGAAGTTGGAGCATGACAAAGGTATGCTGAAGTTAGTGCCAAACATTTGAAGCAAACTTTGGGGAAGATGAGATTATAATTTTATGAAGTTATGATGGATAAAGTTAAGACACATCGTTAGAAAGTACGGGAAGACTCAGATTGGTTTAAAATGAAATGTTTTTCCATGGTAATGATGTCTGTCTCCCACTGGAATGGAAGGTTGTGAGCCCCCCACTCTGGGATGTGTTCCAAGGGGACCTAAACATTGAAGGATGTTTGTGTTAAGAAGATTTAGGTTGCAATACCTAGGGAATTTTTTTAGGTATGCTGTAGAGAAAACCAGCATTCTTCCTTGCTCGGCATCCTTTTCTACCATTTTTGTCAATAGGGTTCCAATTTTCCAACCCCCAGGCCCTGTCTGTAAAATTTAGTGTCACACCTGTGACTCTAGCAGTGGGAATCCTGTGACTCAGACCTGCCACTCAGAACACTGCCTCTGCCCATAATGCTGGCTGCTCCAGGGCTGGGAACGTGCATCTGGACCAGGCAAATGGGGCTGAGGTCAGAACCATGCGGCGGACCTGTCTCCTAACTCCTGCCCACTGGAATTTCCAAAGAGGTCCTTGTTATGAATTAAAAACTGGTAGTCAACACCAGCTGAATTACATCAGCATGGTGCTGAGTGTAGATGGCCCATCTGAGGAAAGTTGCCAGCATAAATAGAGACATAGAGAAGAAGAGCGAGGCATTGTGGGTTCTCCTAAGTGTTGCTGTTTTGAGCCATTGGTTCTCTGGAGGAGCTTGTCATGCTGGCCTTCTCAATATGCATTTGGTCATTATCATTGGAGGAGCTTGGGACCTCATTGCTGAGAGTGGCTGTGGTCCACCTTGGGGGAGCTCTGCTCCTCACATTGTGCATCACTTCCTGGCTCCGGAGGGGAAGATGTGTGCTGCTTAATCTCCAGGAGAAGGTTGTCACAATGGGCTTCTTGGCATGTACTTGACCATTCTTTTTTTTTTTTTTTTTTTTTTTTTTTTTTGCGGCACCGGGGATTGAACTCACAGCCTTGCGCCTGCCAGGGCAGGCGCTTAAGCCACTGAGCCAAACTCCTGGCCCTGGTTTTTTGAGGCAGGGTCGCACTATGTAGCTCAGGTCGGCCTTGCGCCGTGTTGTAGCCCAACCCGGCCTTGAACTCACAACGCTCCACCTACCTCAGCCTCCCGAGTGCTGGGATTAAAGGCGTGCGCCACCACGCCCGGCTTCCTTACTTGACCATTCTTATCGTCAGAGGAGCTCAGGACCTCAGTGTTGCTGAAGATGGCTGTGGTACTGTTCAGGGAAGCCCTGGTCCTTATTTTGAGTGTGACTTCTCGGCTCCAGTATAGAACCCTCAATCTACTGGCACAGCTCCTTCACTCCACTAGCAAACACCTTCTAGCTTCCACCACTGACCTTTGGGCCTTCCCTGCGAAGATTCATAAAACAGACTGGCGTGAGTCCTTGTTGTGGGCTCTAGACCTACAGCTGGACTCGTGGGAGGCACTGTCATGGGCTCCAGGTCTTCAGCTGGACTCATGCAGGACATTGCTGTGGGATCTGAATATTCTGGGTCTTTAGTGTTGTGGACAGATTTTCCTGCACTTTCTTGTGTTTAACTCTGGGTGACCATCATCAAATGGTATTATAAATTCTGTGTCCTGTATGCAGTTGTTCTCCCTGTAACCCCTGACTACAACTGTCCTACACCTTACTCCTTGTGGGATCAATCTGCCACTTGAAGGATGAGCTGACTGGAATACAGCCAGCACTAAAGAAGGGCAAACCGCAGCCCTAGACAGGAAGTAAGTAGACTATCGTGAAACATCCCTCATGGCCCGAGGATCAGTCAGTTTCTCAATTTTATGAGCCTGAGAAACCCCTTTGCTTAAAGTAGTTTGAGTTAGCTTTCAGTCAAATGCAACCAAGTGAGACTGAATAATAATCTATATTTTGCTTGGTTGTCAAACAGACGTAGATATTTTAATAAATGAAGTGCCGTCGTCCTTCTTTATCTGCAGTTTTTGCTTCTGCAGATTCATCTTTTTGTGGACTGAAAATATTGCAAAATAATTGCATCTGTGCTGAACATGGACAGACTTTTCCCTCTTGTCATTATGTTCTCCAAACAATACAGTGTGATGATTCGCATAGCAATTGCATCACGTGAGGTATTACGCCTCGTCTAAAGGAGATAGAAAGTATTCAGAACATTGCCAGAAGGAGGTGCACAAATTCTGCGTGAATCGACACCATTTCATGGGTGGGACTTGAGCATCTGAGAATTTGTATTCGTCTCTCATGGGTACCAAGGGATGACTGTGCACCCACACACATCCCATTTCAGTGTATGAAGCCACTTGCCAAATTACCAGGCTGACTCAAGTTGATTCTCAATAAGGTGCCAGAAAGTCCTGAATGGCTGCAGAAGCAGGAATAAATTTGCCCTTGATGTTTCTAAGGAGCAACAGAAGTTATAAACAGTATCAGCAAAGAGGACCACGCTCAGTGTCTGTGGATGCCAGCTGCACTTGGGGGTGCATTGTTCCAGGGCAATAATGCCAGTGAGAACCACATCCTCACCAACCCCTGTAGCAAGAGCAGTCAACAAACAAAGCCAGAGCTCTCTTCAGCACCCCTCAGCACAAACTCTGGGGGCCATGGAAGAGCAAGCATAGTCAATGCCCATGGATATCACATCAGACGGAGTGGCGGATATCAGTGTCCAGCCAACGAGGAACAGTCAACAGCTGTGAGGACTCAACTTTATTAAATGGAAGAGCAGACAACATACAGAAGGCCGAGTGGTCATCTGTTCCCTAGGGCCCCATGTTTGTCTCCCAGAGCCCCACGATCCTCTCTTCTGCTTTCCACATGGGTGCTCTGGGTCAAGGTTGCTCCTAGGGGAACTCCTGCTTTTCCCATTCAGTGCAGATGCTGTCTCCCCAGTGGCTTATGCAGTCTTGGAAGAACAAATGTGGAGGTCTCACATTTCCTGATTTCAAAGCCACAGTAACCAGTGTGGTGTGCTATGGCATAAGACACATGTACAGACCAAGGGGCCAGAAGAGGAAGCCCAGAGGTAAAGCCTCAAACACAAGGGAGCCAACACCATTCAGACAGAAGCTTCTCCCTAATGACTGGGCAAATGCACTCCTAGATGCAGAATGAGGGAGTGTGACCCTTGTCCTATGTCCTAGGCAAACATTAACTCTAAGTGGACTAAATACCTAAGCTTCAAAAAGAACTTTCTGAAAGGAGATTGAAAAATCATGATGTGGTTTCTTGACAATATCTTGATTGCAATACTTAAAGTACAGACAATAAAAGTGAAAATAGGTAAATTGGTCATATCAAAAGCAAACATTTCTGTGCATCAAAGGACATAATTAACAGTAAAAAAAGAAATTTATGAAGTTGAAAGAAGTATTTGCAAATCATGTATCTAATAAAGGATCAATATACAGAATATAGAACCACCTCCTACAACTTGATAATAAAAAAGACAAGCCAACAACCTGATTCAAAAATGTACAAAGAATTCAAGTTGATGTTTCTTAAGAGAGGATATAAAATGACCAAAACACACATGAAAAAAATGCAACCTTACTGATCATTGAGAAAATGCAAGTCACGGCTACCATGCTATTGATGTCCTGTCAGGTGCCTGCTATGGGAAGCAACAACAATGACAACAACACAACTTGGAAAACCTCAGGTGTTGGCAAGGAGGTGGAGAACTTGGAACCCTCATGCTGTACCAGTGGAAATGTAAAGTGGTGCAGCCACTATGGAAAATCCTGTGGTGGTGCACTGAAGAATTGGAAGTGTAATCACTGTATGACACATTTCTGGGGGGTGTAGCCAGAGTACTGGAAAGCAGGGCCTCAAAGAGATATTTTAAACCCATACCTGTAGCAGCATTGTTCACAATCATCAAAAGTGGAAGCAATCAGTGGGGAAATAGGAAAGCAAAATGTGATCCACACAATTATTTCTTATAAAGGAAGAAAACCGTGGCTCGTGTTACAACGCGGATGGACCTTAAGGACGATCTGCGAAGTTAAGTAAGCCAATCCAAAAAAGGCAAACACTGTGTTATTCTACATATATGAAGTATTAGAGTAGGCAAAGGTGTAGAAAGCAGGACGGTGGTTTCCAGAGTTTTGAGGTCAAGGGAATGCGTTGTCTAATGGTACACAATTTTAGTTTTGCAAGATGAAAACATCGGAGATGGGTTGCACAGTGTGACGATAGTTACCACTACTGAGCTGTATAATAAAAAAGGAAGGGAGTCAGAGCTGGGTGGAGGGGAAGGGAGGCAAAGGAAAGGGGATGAAGAAGGGATTAAGATATACTATGTACATGTACCAACTTCCCACAAGGACAGGAATGATTATATACTACCCATAGGTACTAATTAACTTAAAAAGCATATAAACAAAAGTGGTTGAGATGATAAATCTCATGAGGTATATTTTATAATTTTTAAAATACGGTGTTTTGACCACCAGGAGGACCTCCTTGGTCTACTTTGCGCACAGATATCCTGTGAGGTGGCAATGGTCCAGGGAGCAGATTTCACAATAGCATTCTGGGAAGGCGGGGAGGAGTGGCTTGAGGTTATAGTACAGAAAAACCCAGGGCCAAATCAATGTGTGCCCTGGAGACCAGCGCCAACATCCACACACATGAATGGCAGGTTGACTTCCCTGCAGCAAACTGCAGAGCCTGAGAAGACTTGGTCCTGCAGAGAAGTCCTTTCGGTTTTCATGTAGCTGGAGTGAAGAATCACGTTTGGTTAGGACCAGGAAATCAGCCCTGTCATGCTTGATGCACTGGACAAATAGGGGCCAAGGCCACAGGTTCTGAACTGTGAAGTGTAGCTGTGATGGCTCAGAAAATGCGCTGGGCGAGTCTTTACAGTCTCCCACTATGGCCAAAAAGCCCCCCATAATTCACTCAGAAAATGATGAATTTTAAGCAATATCATTTCCTAATGAAACTTCCAAGATAAATGAGTTGCAAAAATGTACATTCAGGTACTAAATGAACTGACCTACAGGGCACAAATGTTAGATCAAAGCCAATTAAATGTTGGCAGGGGGCTGATTGATGGTGCGGAGAAGTTGTTCTTCATACATTCTTTGGGACTGAAATTAGACACAAAGTCTGTGGTCTCCTGGGTTCACTCCAAATTTATGACTACTAATGAGAGAATAGTTCCAGCTTATCTAAGAAGGGCTTAGGTAAAACTTAAAGAGAAGGCACAGGACACTTTCCTCTTTTAGCACTGTATAAAATGTTGTCTCAGTGACAATATCCCTGTAGAACACACTGGGCTCAGGGACAGTGAAGGACAGGTTTATATGTAAACATCTGTATGGGGTATGCTATGTCCCCCCAAGTCCTCATATAATTTTGATGGGGCTGAGTTATTGGTTTGTTATTGGTTTGTTGATTGACAATGTGAGCGCTGTGCCCGCCCAGGGGTGGAGCTGAGACACAGCATAAGGGAAGGTGGGTCTTCCTCTTGCACTTCCGCTTCCGCCTCTCTCTCTCTCTCTCTCTCTCTCTCTCTCTCTCTCTCTCTCACTCGCCAGTGTGCCTTGCAGCTTGTAGCCGCCATGAACTGTAGCCCCATCACGCCACGCTATCTTGGAGCCAACTTAAGTATGAACTGAAACTCCCGAGAAACTGTAAGAATAAACCTTTCCTTCCCTAATTTTGGGCGTCAGGTATTTTGTCTCGGCAACGAGGGCAAAGTAACTAAGACAACATCAGTGATTAAGGGCATGCTATTAACTATCTCAAGGGAAAGACATTCTTGAAGGATAGTGAGTTCCCTATTTTTCTATATATTTAAAATAATTCTGATCAAATGCACCTTATCACTACTTTTTTTTTTCTTTTGGGGACAGGATTTTACTATGTAGTTCAGGCTGGACTTGAACTCACTTTGTCACCCAAGATCACCTTGAACTCACAGTGATCCTCCTGCCTCAGCCTCCCAAGTGCTGGGATTACAGGTGTGTACTATCACAGCTGGCCTCCCCATGACTACTTCTACAAAACCAAGGGAAAAAAAAAACTGAAGGCACAGTTGCTACAGCTATGAAATTGCTATGTAAAAGTAATGAGAGTAACATTTCTGAACAGATATGAAGCATCATATAGTTTAGAAACTTAGCTGTATTGAAGGATTCACTTTAGTATGAAATTGGTGAGAGATAAAAGAGGACTTCAAGAGTTAGAAACCTACTTCAGCTGGTAAACCAGCTAGAAAAAACTCTAGATGTGGATTACTATCTCATACTATCTCATAATTCAAAGTTTACTCAGGTTTTAAAAATAAAACTCAAAGCACTCTGTCCTGGGTTCGTCCACCTCTTGCCACTGTGACGAGATGTTTGGGTCATGGTTTCAGCAGCCTCTGGGGAGCTGGTAGAAGCTTGGGACAGAGAAGTTACCAACCCTTGTGACAGCCAGGGAGCAAAGACAGGGAAAGGAGAGGCCAAGGTCCCACAGTCACTTCCAAGCTAGAGCCCAATGACCTAACTTCCTCCCGCTAGGGCTCACTCCCGATAGTGTCATGGGCTTGTGACCAGCCTTTGGGGACACTTCCAAAGCTCTAGGGGACACTTCCCAACCAGATCAGTCCTACAACAATGTAATAAGTGTTTAAATAACATTGAGGGGTGGCATTTCTAAACATGACCCCAAATCGGAACCCTCAAAGGAGGACTTTGAAGACTTTTACACAGAAATATGTGTCAGTAGCACACATCTTTCTCAAACACCACAGGGACAGTCACAAAATGGAGTGTGAAAGAGACTTCTCTGTAAATCCCCAAAGCAGAAAATACTCATTCATATCTTTTGCAAGATAATTATACATTTTTCAAAAAAAAAGTCAAATATATATCCACTCCCATCTTCCCATTCTCTTCTAAAACAGTCTCAAACACCCAGTCATCAATACACAGACACTTACACCAACTTTACATGAAATTCATGGTTTCAATCAAGATGGAAGCTGAGGAAGGATTTGCAACTGCTGCACGGAACAGCTATGCCTGGGACTGGGCCTGTGCGCCAACCCACAGACAGTTCACAGCATCCAAAGCTTTCGCAGAGTCATGCTGATAAACGGATGGCAGAGCGCATTGGTTTGTTTCCTGCTGCGTGTTGTTAGTGAGTCCTAAAGAAAGCACACTGCCTGCAGTGAAGGGGTTCATGGGTCTGGGTAGGGCAGCCACCAACCAGCACAAAGGTTCAGCAAACTGCCAGGTAAAAGAAAATGGGACATCTGAGTACACAAAGAAAACAGGAAGACCATACCAAGAATCAGGTCACAAGAGGGGCCGTAGCCAAGGCGGGAGTCTCCCAACCTAAAGTCTGCCTGGGACCCACGAGCTCTGGGCCCCTGACTTTCCCTGGGGACCAGGTGAACAAGCAGGCCCCCATCCCACTCACGGTTTCACTCCTTCCTCACCTCCAGTCACAGAACGAAAACTGTCCAGCACTCAAACACTAACAAAAGGGCCTAGAGACAAGTCCTGAGAGTTCTTGTGATGTGAGCAGCAAGGCTGCACCACAGTACCTAGGTGTGGGCACCAGATCAAAGCCATCTGCATTCAGCACCCTCTGCCCACACTCTGACTCCTTCTCCCAGATGTAATCTCAGGGCACGGAGGAGAACAGAGCGACCGAGAGAACCGGCTCCCTCTTCCCAGCCCTGCTCTGGAAAGACTGAACTAGAAGATCAGTTTGCTTGAACATGTCATTTTCTCCACTTGCTCACAGTGGGGGTTTGTGAAGGGCAGTTAAATCAGGGTCCAACGCCTGGAACCATGATGTGCGAAGACGCGATATCACAACTAGATGTTTTTCTTCTCTACAACTGTCCAGATCTTTTGAGTCACTACAGACTACTGTCCCTGCTAAGGCCTGACTCTATCTCTTGAAACACAAAGTAGTCTAGCTGGTTATTATTTCCTTCTCTCAGTTGTATTAGAAAGATGTCTCTTCTTCCAGGGCTGTGTGATCACCACCTTGAACCATGGTCACTACTCTGGGTCCGTGGTCACCATGCTGGGTCCACGGTCACCATTACTGAACCATGGTTACTACCTTTGATAGTAATTTAGGTCACCATCTTTGAGAAATGATCATTGTCCTTGAACCTTGCCCACTATTCTTGATCTATGGTCATTGTCCTTGAAGGATGGTCACCATACTGGGTCCATGGTCTGCATTCTTCCCCATATTGGAGATGTGGTCATTGCCCTTGAACCATGGTCACCAGCCTTGAGCTCATCATCACCACCCTTCCTGTCTTATGATAGCATCCTTTCCTGTGTTCCCATTCTTTAACATCATGGAGAAGTGTTCTAACTAATTTCCTTAATCTCTTTTCAATGTCCCTTTCCTACATCCAGACCTGTGAGACTTAACAGAGTTGCTGGGAGCCCTGCCTGGAATTATCTAGGCATTGAGCAGAGCAGAATAGGGAAGAACAGTAAGTAAAAAGGCCCGAAAGCCAACTGAGGTGGTCTGCACCACAGCAGAGACGTGGATTTTCAAGGTGGATCTCTGAGACAGGTCCCCAAGCCTGCTTCGTTCTAATCAGTTTGTTTTGGGATAACACAGGGATGGGGAAAATGGAAGGTGTGTGATTTTTATTTAACCTCTAAGTCAAGTAGAGGCCAGAGCCCTAGCAGTCTACCTTCAGCCTGAGCAACCCCTCTACCTTCTCTTGCTTCTTACATAGGACCAAGGACTGGTGAGGAGGGTTGGCTCTCTGTCCAGCTCTGTGTCTCTGCCTTTCTCAGATCACTTGCTCTGGGAGAAGCCAGATCCCCTGTTGAAAAAATAGCCAAGCATCTCCACAGAGGAGCCTGCATCATGCAGAATGTCAGCCATGCAGTGCGCCATCTTGGAAGCAGATGCCCCAGCCTAGTCCCTAGAGGGTCAGCCAGGTCAGGGTTCGGACTGCAGCCACATGAGGACCCTGAGTGGCACTCACCCTGCCAAGGTGTTCTGGATTATTCCTGATCCTCACCCAAGTGAGGCAATTATGCTTGCTGTTTTAGGCTGAAAAATGAATAAAACAATAGCCAGAATCATGGAGTGTTAAATAAGCATCAGGGTCTTTTCTGAGTGTTTTGCACGTGGTAACTCTGTATCGAGGCTCTGAGGTACAGGAGAGCTTACCCAACTTACCATGACCAATTCATATGGACAGATCCACATACAGCTGGACTCTCCTTCTCTGCACATGATCTTGGGTCCATGTGTCCATCTGCTATCCTGCCTATTTTCCTGGCTGGATAGTAAGCCTCATGGGGCAGAAGTGGGATGCCTCCTACATCCTCAGATTCTAGCAGCCTTCTTAGTACACAGTAAGCCTGAAATAAATATTTGGATAATTGAGTAAATGGATGGTGAGGAAGTAAGTTAAAAAATCACTACTCAGCAATTCTTTGCCTATGAGTTCCAGCTCTTGGACCAAACCCACAACCTTGTGTGGGACCCTCACTCTTGGTTGACAATGGTGTCTTTTCATTCAGGATCTGGAAAATCAGACCTCGTTAGGCTGCCAATGTTAGATCCCCTAATCTAGCCCAGAAAGCCAATGTTTTACCAATTTGCATTTAAATCCAAGGAAAATTGGAAATAACCTAAATGCCCAACATTGGAGTTTAATAAATTACAGCACTTTAGTGAAATTAAATTTTATGCAACCACTAAGTTATAAAACTATGTTGAATCAAAAAAATGTTCAAACACTATTTAATTGAAAAGAGCAAAGACAAACTAGAGTTCAGACCAATCCATATTATGG